>JAULBS010123240.1:0-13985 GCA_032355785.1 Symmetromphalus regularis | reverse complement strand
ACATTAATGAATATAGAGCTGTAATATAGGTTTCTCTCCTAATTCATCATTTTAAGTAATACATCACACTAAAACAATCACCCATTTAAAACATTAATGAATATAGAGCTGTAATATAGGTTTCTCTCCTAATTCATCATTTTAAGTAATACATCACACTAAAACAACCACCCATTTAAAACATTAATGAATATAGAGCTGTAATATAGGTTTCTCTCCTACTTCATCATTTTAAGTAATACATCACACTAAAACAACCACCCATTTAAAACATTAATTTGTTTCCAATAAATAATTCCGTCACTTTATTTTACGTTTGTTGTGAAGAAAAAAAACATTTTTTATTAAAATAAATAATTAAATAAAATGTTAAAAATATAATAAAAATAATAATAAAGAAATAATATATATATATAATTATTATTTTTAATGAGGATGCATCTATAATAACTTTAATTAAAAAATATTACAAATAAAAATATATTTTTCACAAAACCATATTATATAGTGATTCAATGTAGCTATATCTTTTGTATGTTGTGCAAATAGTTATTGGCGTGATGTCATCAATTCTAAAATGTTCATGGATGGAAAACGAAATATAAAAACCATGTAGCAACATGACATTTGTGTTATTCTGTTACTGTTGGTTGAGTTGTACCCATCATTCTATAAATAGCAGATTGTAATTAGCTTATAATAAACAATCTGAAAAATGAAAGTATTTTTGTCTGACAGATTGAATGATACCGTTAAACACATTAAAATTCATTTTAAGAACACAATCCTAAAATTCCTGTAATGAACCTTGTTACTTATTGAAGAATGTGCAAGCATTTATTAAGTATTAGTCCTTTCCTAGTATTGTTTGTTTTTACAAATTATTATTATTATTATTTTATTATTATTATTTTTATTTAAAAAAAAAAAAAATATGTTTGTTTACCACACCATTACAGCATATTGATGTATTAATAATTCGCTACTGGATGTCAAACGTTAATTTTTATAAACTTTGAGTCACAGTCTTCAGCTTGCGAGTCCGATGTCTTACCACTGGATCGCTGAGGCACCCTTTCCTAGCAAAGCACATTTTATACGGTTTTAAAACAGAATGAGAAAACTATTGTGGAATTAATAATGAGGGTAGTTAGTTTTGGTTGTTGCTAAATAGCAATAAATGAAGCGCCGTATTCGATATGGGTTAACGATTGTGCCTTGTGCTTGAACTTCTAAACAAGGCAATTTGTAATCCTCATAAAAACTCCATTCTTAGAAGAATGCTCACAAATTCGCATTTGCCAAATCTTTGTGACCACAGGTCATTACAATATTTAAAAAGTATCTCTTTACACATCTGTCATTCTCTTTTTGTCGAACACTCAACTCGTACCATCCACTGGACATTTGGCACGAACCCCTCATAAAAAATTTTCTCTGCTTTTCAACTCCTGATATCCCAACAGCGTCACCCTGTGCCACGTGGGATTTACCGAAGAATCGCCAGACCCCAACAAAGCTAGCGATGTTTACTTAGCCGCCCATAAAGATGAAACCAGCTCCACCTGTGCTAAAGCCGCATTTCGTATACAATGTTTTGTTAGCTTTGTCATTAGAGAAATTGACTAGAGGATACACTTTATTGTATATTTACAAAGAGAGAATTCTCTTCTTGCAGCGTGCACGTCAGGTTTTGTGTTTGCAGTGCCTGAATTTCTTAATGTATGCACCACTCGAATGGGTGGCCCGGACGATCGTATTGTCTCGTCATGTCCCGTGACTTTGTCGATGTTGCTTCGTCACAGGAGCCGAGCGTACAATACAGAGGTTCGGCTTATTCCGTGTGTACATTTATCATGTGAAGTACACGTATATGGAGACACACAACAAAAGTTACTCCTGTTTGTTTATATTATATTTACATCCATGTAACATGGGTGGGCCTTTTGTGTGCTTTCGATAGACTGTTATGTCAAGGAAGAGATATCTGGATTTGGTTTGATGTATATGATTCAACTGTTAGTTATGACACCGTTAGGGAGAAATTCCAATATTAAATTGCATAGAATCTTGATCGAATTTTATCCCATGTGACATTAGATGTACAAAATGACGTCATCTTTTGAATACAGGATATCAGTCGTTTGTTCCCGTTGTTTTTAAATAGCTCGCACTGTTTTAATCCAATAAATGTAACATTGTATTTCGCGGTAAATATAACAAACTTTCATATTTATTTATGACATTGAGTTTAAAAACGATCTTTTATAAAACTGACAAACTGAACCTTTTACACTTATGGCATTATTATATCGCTGAAATACATGACGTCATATTGTCAATGTGATGGGTGCCTCCCCCCCCCCCACTAAAAAAATAAAAATAAACAACAACAACCCAAAAACAAACACACTCGATACAGTATATTTAATTGGATTAATCGTACAGTTTCAGGTGAAATCTTGAATAAAATGGTTCTTTTCACTAAAATAATAACCAATTAATAATATAAGATATCAAGTTTATCCTGCGCCAATCAAATGGGGAGTTCCACACGGCAGTCTCGTGGAATACATCATTTTAACATTAGCAGAATAACTCGACGTTACTAAACAGCGTCCCGTGTGATACCGTATATATAACACAGAGTGTATTTTTAATCGTACACTTAATTATATATACATGCATTAATGCTATTAGGAATGCAGACCCTCACATTTTAAAAATATAATATTCTCCAGCCAATTTCAATTACAAGAAAGTCATTGATCATATTACAATTCCCCATTAACTTACATTATTACCAAAAATACAACAAAACATGGATTTGTATCAGTAACAGAAACATATTTCTCAGCCATACAGATGTGATGCAGGATTAGCTAGACACAGCAGAATGTTTCTAGAACCAGTGAGGCCATCACACCAGGGACGCCATGGCCATCATAGCCAAACAACATCATCCCAAGCGCTGACCGAACGAATCCTCCGTCAGAATCTCATGCTGTGGTTTTATCTAGTTTTGTCAGGACAAGCCGCAGTGCTTCTCCTCTTACATTGTTAGCAAGGCCCCTGGGAGTGAACTACAAGCTAAACGAGCAGCAAAACAAATTATCCAATATTTGTGCACCTTGATAATGTATTTTGCAAGTTGCATGGGAGGAATGGGAATTCTTGAAAAGGATGATAGTGTTAGCTCCCGCTGGTGGGTATGACTTCAGTTAGGAATCATTGGAGGAAATGCTTTTACAATGATTGCTTCCTGACCAGAATGAAGGTCTGGATTTCATCATGGCTGGAAGCCCAGCTAACGAACAATGGAGATCATCTGGCAGTGTCTCGGTACTCTTTTCCAGGGTTTAGTTTGTTTGAAATAGAAAACGTGTCTATTCCATAATGGTTGTTTGTGTTGTCAATATTAATTAATGAATTACGGAGTGTTCGGATTGCAGTAGTGGCGAAACGGAACGTGTTTCATTGCCGCATTCGGAGAGACAGGAATCGATATAGATGTAGTTTGTGCAATAAAATAAAATGACAATGTGTGAGAACAGATGCATAATTGGTGTATATTTCTTCCTCAGGCAAACAGACAATCCTTATAATAATGCGTATAGCACTAGTTCACTCGCCATTCCCAAATTGTTTTGTAATGTAATGATACTGATATGTGGCTAGTCATGTTGTCTGAAGATACGTACGTTGCACTGACGTAGCCAGAGGGGAGAACATGTGGTTCATAGGTCCCCCAATCCAACTTTTGTTTTCCCAACCTTCCAGTATAAAATGTCGGTCCCCACCAAGAACAACCTATCCTGGCTACGTCAATGGTTTATTTCCCCCACCAAGGTAGCGGGATGTAGCTCAAGCGATAGCGTGTCCATCTGTGAAGCGGCAGGACGTCGGATCGATCCTTCTCAGTAGACCCATTAGAAGATTGGACTATTTTCCGTTCATCAAAGGCTGTGGTATGTGCATATTAACGACCCTTTTCTGCTTATCGGGAAGAGTAGGCCATGTGGCGGCAGCGGGTTTCCTCTAAATAAATATGTAAAAATGACCAAATGATTGACGTCCAACAGCCGAAGATAAGATGTAAATCAGTGTGCATGTCTTGCTTATCTAATAGTGCTTTCAGTGCAGTTGCCCTCCAGTATAAAATACCACTCCCGCCCCCGATATAAAATCCTGGCTACGTGATTGGTTAATTGAAATTATCATAAACTGTTTATGAAATGTGAACCGAATAACAGTTATCACCGCATAACAGTTATCATGTTCTACATATATTTCTATACTAAACGTACAAAGGAAATATTTTAAAGGGAAATTTGGAAGGGTTAGCTTTTTAAAATGACTGTCGATACCAGATGTTCGAGAAAGATGCTTGCATCCTGCACACCTTTAATAACACATTGCGATCAGCTACAAGGGCGAAAATCCGTTCCTGAAAGTGAGGGGGGAGGGGGCGGAACATACACTTGTCCAAAAAGTGTGGGGGGGACGGACCATCCCGCTGCCCCCCTCCTCCCAACATTATAGACCACGTCTGTACTTCGGTATATTTGCGCTAAGACGACGTGGTTCATATCCCTGAATAGCATGTGATTCGGAATTCAGACGACAAAAAATAGTTTAAGGACCAACCTCTCCATTTTTAGTTTGTTAAATTCTACATGCAGTGTGCATATGTTATTATTATAACCAAGGGCGGATATCTCTTCCTGAAAGTGGGGTGGGGGCGGACATTCTGCTGCCATCACCTTCCCACCACCATTATAGACCACTTGTGTACTTAGGTATATTTGCACTAAGACGACATGGTTAAGTGTTACATTGATACAATAAAGATAAATACTGGTAAAGATTATTATATAGGCATTTTAATTTTAATTTCAAAAACATTTTCAGTTTTTCTAAGTAAAAAGTTGGGGTGATAATTACATAGGCGTGGGGGGACGTCTCCCCCCGTTCCCCCGGGATTTAAGCCCATGATCAGCTAAGATAGTTTTTACATTAACATTACTGTTATTATTAGTAATGTTGTTTCTATGATCATTATGTGATATTGTTTATACGATATATATATCAGGGGCGTTGGAACGAAATTCATATTGGGGGAGGGGGCTGCTCCGGTTTCTGAACATCAGAATTTCCCGGTGAATAATTTAATAGCGCCCCTATATATGTATATATATTATTGTATTGTATTATATAATAAACAATTATTAAGGTCAATAAGCTTTACAAATGCATAGCGGCTAACCCAAGACACGTTTTTCAATTTTTAATTTGGTTTGATAAATTTACATTTATCGTTAAAATGACATCATTAAACCACATTAATTTTTACTGCATAATTTTTTTTTTAAAATCAACTGTAACTTACACCAAATTATGTACATATTGTAATTATATTAATACAATAAGTGTTACAAATGCAAATACAGAGGCTTTTTTGTTTAGAACACAAACATTATCATTATAATATTAGTGTGTTACAAGGGCGGTTCCGGCAACTGTGAATGGGGGGGGGGTGCGCAACCGTTGTGACGCTAAAAATATAGAGCATGTGAAATAATGTCTTACAAGAAAAAATTTCATTGCCCAAAAACTAGGGTGCGTGAGCTGGTTGCGCCCCCCATGGAACCGCGCCTGTGTTACCTTCGAAATAGCCAGCAAAGTGATAATGTTTTGGGATTGTTTTGGATACAGTAAGTAAAACAAATAAGACTTTGTAAAATATCTACAGAGACTGAGTCATCCAATCAATATCCGTGGAAACTTTGTTTTTACTTGACTGGAAACACATTTGCATAACAATATCAGAAAGAAATGAGTTTATACAGAATAATGCAACCTAATTTGCATATTATGCAAATTAGACTTTTTCTACCAAATATCTTGGTAACTTTTAGTATGGTGTTCAGAACACTACTGAAATGCATACCAGGACACAAAAAAAATATCAATTGCAATTTATTTTGGGTTGAGTCCTAAATTGAGCTAGATTGACTGGACTATAAGGCACGATGTTTACAAGACTGAGGTACTCGTCTGTTAATAACAATGTCAAATCTTCCAAAATAACAAAAAAAATTACCGGGCAATATCCATGACCGACAACTTATTTCTAAACCTCTGAGACTGAAAATATCTTCCTAAATAGTATATAGAAAAGTAAAAAAAATAAACTTTATGGAAATGATATACTTGTCTTTGGTATGTTCAGCCCTCCCCCACCCTAACCACCCAAGGCATATAAAACTGCCTGTGGCTCCGTGGCGGAGTGGTTAAGCTTTCGGACTCGAGGCTGGTAGGTACTGAGATCAAATCTCAGTTGAGGTACGGGATTATTAATATCAGTATCGGCTCCAACCCAGAGTGAATGCTCCGCAAAGCTCAGTGAGTAGGTGTATACCACTTACACCGACTAGTGGTCCACAACTGGTTTAACAAAGTCAGTGGTATGTGCTATTCTGTCTGTGGGATAGTGCATATAAAATATCCCTTGCTATTTATCCAGAAGCAGCGGGTTTCGTGTCTCCTACTAACACTAACCTCTGTCCTGGACAGACAGCACAGGGATCTAAGTTGTGTGCCCAGAATAGCTTGCTTGAACCTTAATTGGATATAAGCAAGAAAATAAATACAACCACCACCACTCCATGTGAAATGCCAGCCCACAGCATCTATTAGTTAAAAAAAAATTGTTTAACCTTTATCCCGTGATGCTATTTAGGGGATCATAAGCAACTTATTGTTGTCTGACGTCATCGCTTATGCCACGTGCTGTTGTGCGTTTTTCTGTGGTCGCGCCACCCATATCGAGGCACACCGAGGTCACATGACATGGACCTGTTACAAATTGTCCGTCCATTGAAGAGACCAATGCTTTGATTGGAGAAACCGAAAAACGGTCTCTCGACACGTCAGAATGGATTCCGTCTCTGTTTGATTGTAGATCTGAGAAAAGAGGAACATCTATTAACTTAATCGCTTCTCTTTTTTCACTCAGTTTTCGCCAGCACAAAGAAGAAAATCTGTTTTATCATTCTAAAGAAAAAAGTCGACGAAATACACAAACGCGTGTGAAAATGGCCAAAACCGAATGGCTTATTTACTCTACGAAGGCGTAAAAAGGCAGCATCTCTCGTTTCTACATTTTACAAGTGTACTCAAAATGAGAGGAAACATCACTTTGTCATGTACGGACTTTCACGAGTTTCGCGTTTTCACGTCATCTCAAAAGGATCAAAAGCAGTCGTCTGCTTCGATCAAAGGGCCGTCACTCCCACTGCAACGTAAATACGTCATTGAATCACGCTGGTGAACAATACTCTCCTGGATTATTCCCCTTGTCAAAGAGCGTTTTAACCTGAAAATGTCACTGTGAACATATTCGTTTAACTCTTTAAATCGAGGTGACTCAAGAAGATGGCCTCATAATGGTGGCCACACGCCACCCGTATTTTATTTACCTTTTTTCTTTCTTTTAAATCAAAACGGAACTGAAAAGTTTTTAAAACACTTGACGGTGACCTTTCAAAAACATTCCAACACATTAAAATACCCCATAGATTACTCTTTTCTGTTAAAATAGGGATTCTTTTACATATTATTTTAGAACACTAGCAAATGGAAACACACAAAAAATAAATAAATAATAATGATTAAAAAAAATTATTTAAAAAGAAGAAACCTGAAGAAACCACGTTCTACACCTCAACCTACACCTCACGCTTACCACTTACCACTGTGCTATGTCATGTCTTTTTTGTCCCCTCTAAATGTATAAGTTTGCATTTCAACATGTATATAAAGATTACTAGAGCACATTGATTGATTAATCATAGGCTCCATTTTTTAATTTTGACGTAGTCATCAAAGAAAACCACCTACATTTTTCCATTATCAATTAAATATAATTTAAATGCACTTTCCCACAGGACAGCACATACCACGGTCTTTGATAGACCAGTGGAGTGGAACTGGTTGAGACGGGAAAACAAAAACAGCCGGAGAATGAGTCCACAGAGGGGGTTTGATCCTATATCCAAAGCATTTCAAGCGAACGCTCTACCGACTGAACTAGATCCCGCCCCTGCTTCAATATCAGATATCAATTTTTTTTTTTTTTAACGACACTACCTGATAATTTTGACACGTAAAGTGTGAGGCAACCAGCAATAGGTTTTTAACCATGGTTTTCAGCTTGAAAATCCTATGTCTTACCACCGGATCACTGAAAAGGAACCCGCTATTCTTCCCGATCAGTATAGAAAGGAGTCTTTATTATGCACCTCCCAACAGGCAGAACGACTCATACCATGTTACACCAGTTGTGGACCATTGTTTAGAAAGGGAAATATTTCAACGAATCCGCTGTAGGGGTTCGAATCGACGACCCATTGCACCTCAGAAAGACGGTCTACCCCGACAGAATGAGTATTATTATTATTTATTAACATTAAAGATTATATTAATATGCACTTTCCCAACATTCAGGTGGGGTAGATCTACTGGTATAACGTCACTATTAACCTTGACATGTAGTCCGTTAAGAAAGAGGTCCGTTTTCAGTTATTAATACAGGTGAACCTTTTCTACAAGTGAAACATGCAAATTGGCTGTATGTTAATCTGCTGACCCAGTCTTTGTACCATCTTTGCTATAATTAGTATGAAACTGGATCCATTGTGGATGTGCGTGTTATGACTTACGGATGTGCACAAAAACGTAACGTCACACGGGGTGTAGGCTTATAGCTACATAGCTAAAAATATTAGTGGTCAACATATAAATAGTTTATAGCTGAATGATTGCCAACTAATTATACTTTTTAAAAATGCTATTCCTATGTCTCTTCTAATATTGTGAGAAATTCTACATGTGTTATGACATAGAAATAATATTGAAATGCATACTAAAATCTATGGTAGTATGCAACCGACTACTGTACTCTGTCGCGATAGTGTATTACGTCACGTTCTGTCTGATTACGTCATTTCCGTTATGCCTTGCGCACAGACAAAATGGCGACACGTTGTTATGCAGAGTGATTCTATGTTGTTAATAAAAAAAAATCCTTTCTTAGAATACCTCTTATTCCATTAAAGACTTAAATTTACTATGCTAATTTATGCTATTAGTATTATAGATATCTGCTGTAGATATGAACGAGCACACGAGGTTTTGTTTTTCAAAGCGAGACCAACACTTATTTTATATGAGCTCAGTCATTCAAGATATTTTGTGATGGTGTACACGCATACGTTTCTTTTTCAAATAAATTATTAAAATAGAAATATCAGTATAAACATGGGCAAATACATGATAATTATCTTACAAACACATTTTGTCAAATTGATATTATTTAACTAATTGTATAGAATTTACTGTACTTTTGTCAGCAACAAACACCATTTCTTCTCAATCGGTAGTATGCAGTTATCTACCTTGCATCAAATAACACACAACGTTACCTGGTATAATTATATCATTTTAAATAATTAATATACGTTATAGATTTTTTTTTTTAATCGGATCAATACATTTTTCTCATCCAATGTTTAATAAAAATTATAATCTTTTGTTTTCTGGTTTTACATTATTTTATTTTATTTATTTATTCATTTTTTTTTTTTAATTAATATTTTATTTTATTATTTTTAAACTTTTCTAATCGAAGCATTGCTTTTTCAATGTCTAATAAAATTACGAACATATGCTCTGTAACTGTTTTTAATATTATGCATTTCCAAGGTAAAAATATAAACAAATCGATTGTTGCGTCTCGATATTAAAGAAGTGATATGTAGATTTCAGATTAGAAACCAGCTTATTGAAATTTATTGTAATTAATATATAGAATAATGAGTCATTAACTGATGATCATGATGATGATGGTAATAATCACAACCACCACATCATCATTATCATTACCACATCATCATTATAATCATCAGCATCATCATCATCCGCATCATTATCATCATCATCACCCACACCACCACAGTCGTCATCATCATCACAACCAACATCATCATCACCATTGTCGTCGTCATCATCACCATTGTCGTCGTCGTCATCATCATCACCATTGTCGTCATCATCATCACCATTATTGTCATCATCATCACCATTGTCGTTGTCGTCATTATCACCACCATTGTCGTCGTCGTCATCATCACCACCATTGTCGTCGTCGTCATCACCACCACCATCATCAACAACATTGTCGTCGTAGTCGTCACCATCATCATTATAATCATCATAATTATCATTATCCGGATCAGCATCAGCATCACCACCATCATATCCGCCATCATCTCTACAACTACCACCAACCATACTATAATTATGATAATAATCGTAGAGCCAATATGTTAGGTCTAAACCAATGGCGTTGTGGTTGTGTGATGCCGTCTTAAAAGGCATTCCGCACCTAAATCACAAACCAAATTGGGAGTAAGCAATTAGTTTTTCATCTCCTGTTTAGACCATTTATTTGCCAGTCAATACGCTGAATCAATCTATCAATTTAATAAAATATTACA
Source organism: Symmetromphalus regularis (assembly GCA_032355785.1). Classification (NCBI taxonomy): domain Eukaryota; kingdom Metazoa; phylum Mollusca; class Gastropoda; order Neomphalida; family Neomphalidae; genus Symmetromphalus; species Symmetromphalus regularis. The sequence goes on along the minus strand of JAULBS010123240.1, from coordinate 3,426 downwards.
TTCCAGAAAAATAAAGCAATTGTGTGGAGAAAAATAAACACTTATTTGAGATCAGCCAGCTTTTTTTGCCATAACACTGAATTCTCAAACAATACCAGATTCCTCTCTACCTCATTCTAGCGTCATTATCTCCTCTTTGGAAATAAACCGCGTATTAATACCTTATTCACAATACCACTCATCTTATCATACTTGAAACCCGTTTATTTTCTTATGTCATGCATATCACGACTTCAAGGATTATCTCCCTTCAGCGGAAGACCTCTTCAGTATCGAAGGTTATCTATGGAGCCACTTCCTTTATTGTAATTGTCAGGGAAATTTGACATTGTCTGCGTTATTGGCACATGTCAGGTGGTAATGTACTCTAAGCTGGGAACGAACACAAAAGGTTTGACATAAAATGTCTGCGGTTTGACAAGATTAGTTGAATGAAGCACTGGAGTCAACTACGTCGTGTAATTGTCGTAAAACCCCGGTATAAATCTTCTAAAGATCATTTCTGATCATTCAGAAGGGCGAAGATGTCGTCTACTTGTGTCAAACGAGTAAAGACCTAGGTTTGCAATGTTCGTGGACAAATATTGACATTTAGGTTATGTAGCAAGCACATGAATTCATTTCAGACAGATATAAGCAGATTTGGTCGCCTAATACTGCTCGAGAAGAGGCTGATGGAAGAAAAGCTATAATATATGATGGCTTAAGCATGTATCTCACTGGGCAGCGACTGTGGGCGAAAAATTGAGAAACGGTGTTCGCGAGGGAGTTTCTAAAATGGCTGGAAACGTTCATAGGGGTTCTCCGTTTCAAACGATTTGCGCGAAAAATTTTCTCTCAGAATAGTCACAGATTCGTCGCGGGTGTCTCGAACCCGTCTCAGTTCAGTTTCCATGAATCAGAAAGTGTGAGAAATGTGAGACAACTTTGTGAGGGGTTGGCGACTAAACTGTGACTAATTGGAGACAAAAATGAGAATCTGACATTTCGGGTGCGAGACAGGCGCGAACTGCTTTGAGACCAATGGAAGCGCGACAAAATGGCGTGTAAATTGAGAATAAATTGCGAACTGGGAAGAGGCCACGTATTATTTATATGGTCCAGATTTCGCAATTGTCGCGCTTAACTGTCGCACGACACTCGTGGGACAGTCGCAAATGCAAAAAAACTAATCACGCGACATGTATGCGAACTTCCGCCAAATTTTGGCCAATATTTCGCCAGGAGTTCGTGTTAGATTAGTGTGACATACGCGAACGTGTCGTAAGTACCAATTCAGTGTGATTCCAAATGAAAATTGTCGCTATTCCGCGTATTTTCTCGCAATTTTATGTCTCCAACTAGTCGCGAGCTGCCGCCGCCCAATGAGATATTAGCTTTAATGGAGGTTATAACAGGCCTCGATGGCGATGTGGTTAAACATTCGGACTCACGGCTTGTAGGTACTTGGATCAAATCTCGGCTCCAACCTAGAGAGAATGCTCACTGTTTAAGTATATGCCACTTGCAACGACCAGTGGTCCAAAACTGGTTTCTCAAAGGTCTTGTTATATGCTCTCTGGGAAAACGCATATAAAATATATCTTGCTACTAATCGGGTTTCCTCTAAAGACCACGAGTCGCAAAACATATCTGACACGTAATAGCCGCTGAATAAACAATGTGTTGGGGTGTCTTTAAAATAATAATAATAAAAAAATAATAATAATAATAATAATAATAAAAAATAATAAAAATATTTTTAAAGTAAGAAATAAATTCATGTAGATCTTATTGTAGACACACAGGAGCGGGTACAGAAAGTATGGGTGTTTTGGATGGGGTTCCAAATATATTTTAAACATTTTTAAATGTTGTAGAGGCTGGATGTAAAGTTACGTATAATCAAATTATAATGCGAATTATAAAAATGGGTTTCCATGGGCAATTTCAACCCCCTAAACCCCATACTCTGGATCTGCTTCTGATAACTCTAAACCAGTTTTTGTTTATAGTAAGAAATGTATGTATAACTGAACTCCTGTGTAACACATGCCGGTAATTTAAGTCCACCAACAGGTGAGATATCACACTAACCCGATTACTTAAAGTTAGAATGCGTACATCTTCCTTTATCCCTTGAGAAACTTTCGAAACATTGAACGCATACTCCCATGGTCCCTTGACCTAATTAATTTCCAAACAAAGAATTAATTTTTAATATAAACATTTGATTTGTCCATAGAAATACTTCATTCATCTACTTACATAATCACCGCATCTCGCTTATTATCAATATTAAAAAAGAAAAATGAATTATGCTCATGGACAAAATGAATAAATTTGAAAAAAATAACGTTTTATCCGTTGAAGGTGTGACGTTTATATTTCGAGTCACGTGACGGGTATTCCCTCGTTAACCGTTATTTTAAAACTGGAAATTTTTAAATGTGAAAATCGATCGACTCTACATGGAATTCCCTAGAGCACATTGATGTATTAATAGTTGGCTATTGGATGTCAAACATTTGGTTATATTTACATGTAGTCAAGTGTGAACCAGCCTCCAACGGGTTTTGAACCAATGTCATCAGCTTAAGAGTCCGACGTTCTACCGTTGGGCCACTGAGACTATTTTTCCATATAGAGATAAAACATTAAGGTTTTTTAAGTTTTGTAACTAAGAAAATCACAGTTGTGTCCCTTCCATTGCTTTGGCAATGTTTCAAACAGAATCGAGGAATAACTTTTTACGACGTCTGTTACAAAAATTTAATAGGTCGATTTTTTTAAAGATTTTTTTTTTTTACAAATGGATCGTTTATTACAAAATGGGCCCTAACACACGCCCAGATCAACGTATAAATTAAATGGATATCACAACAAATATTACATTTATAAACTATTGAAGAAAAAAACATCTAATTATTATTTACCCGAATAAAATAATTTTAAACCTGTAAAATTGCCTCAAAAAGTTTATATCAACCAGATGTATATTACATTGTCTAAACAGAATGATCGTTCACTGACCACATTATAATTAACACAAAGATAATTCGCGTAAATCTCGCAGTGGGGACGGGAGGACATATTCCCCCTCCCCCCCCCTCCACACACACACGCGTTTTGGACAGTGGTGGGAGAACGCCTATATAATTACCGTCCTCCCCACTTTTTGTTCAGAAAAATTGAAATAAAATGCCTAAATAATAATCTTTTCCAGAATTTCTCTTTATGATATCAATGTAACACTTAGCCATGTGGTCTTAGCGCAGATATACCGAAGTACACAGGGGGTCTATTATAGTTTGAAGGTTTTAGCCGGAAAAGGCATTTCAAAAACCTTGGATTTTCACAATTTGTTTTAGGGGGCATGCGTTTCCCACTTCCCCCGGCTACGTCCCCCTCACCCCCAGTTCCAGAAAACCCCCCGACTCCGCCCCC
>JAULBS010123239.1:0-28920 GCA_032355785.1 Symmetromphalus regularis | reverse complement strand
GGCTATCTTCCGTTCCAACCAGTGGTCCACAACTGGTTCATCAAAGGCCGTGGTATGTGCTGTCCTGTCTGTGTGACTGTGCATATAAAAGATCCCTTGCTGCTTATCAAAAAGAGTAGCCAATATGGCGGCAGCGGGTTTCCTCTAAAACATATGTCAGATTGACCATATGATTGACGTCCAATAGCCGATGATAATATAAATATCAATGTGCTCTAGATGCGTCGTTAAATAAAACAAACTTTATTTACTAATTATTGGGTATTATTCATACTTGAACTGGCTACATTTGTTGTAATTTAAAAGTGTAACTGTAACTAAGTAATTTTGTTGTTGATATTACTTTAAATTCTTGCAAAACTGTTGTGGTCAGTGTTTTCCTACTGGAGATTAAAATTAAAATATAATTAAATACAAAAATTAATGAAGTTATTTTTAAAACATCTATCATAATCTGCATGGAGAGACAGATAAATAAAAATCATTAAAGTATTACATACAATTTATGAGCAAGTGTTGGAAAATTAAAATAAATATTCTCCCAAGTTTGAAACATATCTAAATCTAAAAAGAAGATATACCAATGAGGAGATAACTATTAAAAAAAAGAATATGATTCAAAACAATCACAAATCATCGTCAAATGTTTAGGTTTCAGGCCTTACCAATACGAAATTTTAATGCTGAAAACTAAATAAATAGTCTGATGCACAAGACTGAAACAACAAAAACAAATACAAGAAACTGTCAAAATATTACAAAGAACATGTATACATGTATATATCATAAAGATATTTATACATACTCATCATCTTCATATTTTCTTTTCTTTTTCTTCTTTTCGGGTGGTTCACGATCTCCAAGTAGATTATGTGGACAGTGATAGCTTAAATGGCCCTCTTCCTGTAGTTAAAAAAATCCTCAATATGTCAAGCAAACAACAAGCTGATACTCTTAAACAAACGATTGATAATCATATGAAATTGGTATAACTGAAATCCTTTCTATTTCTTTAGATTTTATTCTTGTTTATCTACAGTAAAAAAAACAAAAACATGTCTACCTTACCTTGAAAGCTACCCTACCCTTAAGGTAATTAAGTTTAATGCTGACTGTATTTAAAAAGATTCTTTACTTGTTCATGCATTTAAAGCCATTTAAAGCTATGCTTTAAACTCAATGTTTTTTTGTTTTCTGTTTGTTTCGTTTAATAACACAACTAGTGTACATGGATTTATTACTCATCGGCTATTGATATCAAACATTTGGTAATTCTAATTTGTAATCTTCTGAGGAAACGTAATCTTCTGAGGAAACCCACTACATTTTTCCTTTAACACCAAGGGATTTTTTGTATGGCTCTTCCCATTCTGACTGGCTTTTTCTTGTCCTAACTAGTGCACCATGGTCATGGTATGTGTTGTCCTGTCTGAGAGAATGTGCATATAAAACATTTTCTGATAAGGTGATCATGTTATTGAGAAGTTGTTATGAACAAATGTTTCAATTTTAAGGATGAATCTTTTTTGAAATGTATCAATTTCCCCCACCCTAGTTCTCTCAGTGTAAGCCTATACATCATATTTCCTGGTACATGAATCCACTTTTACATATAATATTTTAATGACATACTCCACATTCATAGCATTTGCTCTTGTCTTTGTAAATCTTCTTCTTGATAAACTCTGTTGTCCTTCCATTATCTTTGGCAATACTACATCGGATGGTTCGGTCAAACATCTAGAAAATAAAACCAAACTTCAATAAATGGACTAGAAGATTTTTATAATTTTAAAATGTATAACAAAATCACTGAACAATCACAACAGATTTTTTTTTAAATGACACTTAACAACATTACATTTGAAATGTAGTTCACTTGAAAGAAATAGAGAGAATTCTGATATTCCCATATGAAGTAAAGCAAGGTTCTGGCCAGTCGTCAATGTCAGCCATGGCTAAATAGCACTTACAAATTTCCTATATTCTTGCTGACCACATTGCCTAGCCATTACTTATGACACTAAATATAATATTGTTACAAATTTAACAAACTCCTGCCAAATTCACTATAACTCTTCAGGTTTTTCCCCCCCACTAAGACTGACGTGTGTGCGTATGTGTGTGTGTTGTGAGTCTCACTGTTCCAGCGGTAGAACATCGGACTCTCATGCTAGTGACAGTGGTTCAAAACCTGTTGGAGGCTGGCCCCCACTTGACAAGGTGTCAAAATTACCACGTTTGACATCCAATGGCTGATAATTAATAAATCAATGAGCTCTAGTGGTGTCATTAAACAACAACAAAAATAATATATATATATATATATGTATATATATATATATATAAAGTGTAAATAAAAATGCTTCACCTTTGTGTTGTTCAGTGCCTTCACTGCTTGGTGTGCCGACTCTTTCTCCACATACATGATAAATGCTACTCCTTTACTTCTGTGTTTGTCATCTCGCAAAATGGTAACCCTATAAAATTAATAAAAAGAGGGTACAAAATTAGGATTTCGTTCCTAACCAGCTAAATGTGGTACTTTTAATAAACTCACAATGGAAGACAGTTAATGTTCATCTTCATCTTTTCATTTATATGTACATAGTATTTCATGTACAAGTAAATGCATAAAAGACAGATCAGTAAGCCTCAGTGATCCAGAATCCTAATAATGTGCTCAAATGTTTGACACCCAATAGCCGATGATTATTAAATCAATGTGCTCTAGTGTTGTCTTTAAACAAAACAAACAAACAAAAAAAGTCTGTAAATCAAATTTGGAACAATAGAACAGAAATCACAGTGAAAAACAGCTGAGTGTTGACACTGTTGTAGATAGCTCTCATAAAGACAGAGTTGTGCAGCCTGTGGTATTATTACAGTGACTGTTATTTAAACTTCTGTGTAAAAATATACGAAAACAAACTGCTGCAAAGAATTAATTTATGGTATTTACATTTAAGACCAAATACAAGAAATGAATAATATGTCTTGTGGGAAGAAATTAGAATGAATGATGCTTGATAAATCAGTCACTAGACAGATGTTTTCAGTGGGCCATAACGTACCAGAGCATTTCAGTTTGATAATAATAAAATCAGTCTTCTTTAGAAATATTTGTAAACCATACTGATTTGGGTTTAGAACCAATTTTCTGTTGAGATTCTTCTCATCTTACTTCCCCACTGCTCCATATTTAATGAAGATCTTGTGCATGTCATTGTTAGTCAGAGAGAAGGGCAGATTGGACACGTAGATTGTGCTTTTGCTTGGTGCTAGTTTCACACTCATTCCAAAGTGAATCAGCAGAGATCCTGAAACAAGAAGAATTTAAAGGTAAACTCACGCAAATAAAACAAAACATTTTTTTTGTTCTTTTCCTTGCAAAATTAGGGTCCTTTTCAAAATCTGCTTTGGATTATCATGGTTCCAATTAGAAAATTATGAGTTGTTCATATAATGTGCTGAAAATGGTAGGTTTGTAAAGATTTTATTAAAATTAATTAATTTATGACAAGGACACATTATTTAAATTGTGGTCAGCAATATGACGGCAGCAACAGTTCTGGTCTGAACTTTAGAAGCTATAAGTATTTGGTTCACAACATCAGGGTCCAAAGCCTGGATGGTAAAATACAAACCACATTAAAAATCAATTAAAATTTTAATACATTGATTTTTACTAAAATGATCTTTCTTTAAAGTGATAGGTGGAGGTCTAGTTGAACATATTTGCCTAATCTTCTTCTTTTCTTGTCCAGAACTAGTTCGTCAAGCCAAACTTCGTATCGTTCACTACATTTCAGAACATGGATGTACTGTTTATTGATTATTAGTTATTGATTGGAAGTACTGTAATAACCAATAATCAGTATCCTCGAGTAATGATTGTAATCAGTTTCCGCTCTATTAAGAATAAGAGGGAAAAGCTTCTACACATGCGCAATTGTAATTGCACAATCAATGTAACAGAAAAAAAAAATCCCATCCTGGTCGGATGTTGACATTTTAGAAATTCGGATCCAGATCTGATCTATTTTTAGACAGAGTTACAGTCTAGTTGTCGTACCGTAAAACATATGTCACATGACTTTCTAAACTTAAGGCAGACGACACAATGTCATGTTTGTGAGCTCTGCCAGTTATAATTGCTGCTTATTTTGGTATGTATTGATGTTGCACATTATTTAGTGAATCTACAGTGCCAAATGAGTGTTGTGTATCTCTCAACCTTTTAAAAAGTTAATTTTTAGTAAAAAAAATTCTAATTTTGTTTTCTGAAAGTGAAGATTTGTATTTTTGTAACATAATTATTCTGATGTCAAGGTTCACGTGTGCGCAGATTAGTTGTAAACAAGCCGTACAAAAACAGACCGACTCTAGATACAGTCTGGAAATTGATTATAAGCGACAACTTCTTTTCGACTTTTTATTATTTTTTTACTTATTTTTTAGCTATAAACAATTTTAAAAAATCTCATTCTGACTCACTATTATAATTTGAAAACACGGATAATCGACTTCAAAAATCCCATCTCTTGTCAACTTTTACGTAATTGTTTACTAAAATCCAGAAACGTTTGTTTTGATCATCATGGGCGCAGCCATTCCATATTGTATTTTTGTATATTCCTGTATTGTTTACGGAGCATCGAACAAATAGCATGTAAATTTATATCCTATAAAACTCCAACAACAGATAGCCTAAAAGTAGAATAAGGTAAAAAAATAATAATTCAAAAGTCAAGAATGTTCTAGCCTAGCTGTGATATCATATAACTTGAATTACTGTCAAAGAGCAAAATAGTTTTAATGCGCCTATTTTATGGTGACTTAGTCTTTGTTGATAATTTGTACAATTACTTAACAAGAGTTTTTCCCCTTATATTGTTATAAATTTAATAATGAAAAAATGGATAAAACTGTCATCACGTTCAAAATTAATTTTGTTCATAGAGTTTCTGGATAAAATGAAGTTCAAAGGATATTATAGTAATCTGTAATATCATGCACACTTTTAAAATTGCTACCAAAATGACAAAATATTTTTAGTGTATATTACGTATTTAAATAGTGATACACTTTTTAATGACTTTTCCTTAATTCCTAAGAAGCTATTTCCCTTACCAAGGCACAAAATAACCGGTGCTGCATCGCAATTTGCATGGAAAAAATTATCTGTTCAAAGCAAAATGCGAAACACCACTTTTTCTCTGAACCAATGCTACCTGATACACATCATTATTAATTGTTCCTTGTGTTCACTACATTACTATGATGCCAATGAATTGATGACACTGCACAGTTAGAGTTCAGTAATGTACTCTCGCAAAACTTGCTAGAAGTAGTCCGCGAATTGTTGGAAATTATTGCTACACATTGGTTAGCAATTTGCTAGTTAAGTGAAACAATTTATTTAGTGCCTTTCTTACACTGTTAAATTTTAAATTCACACCTATGGAATTTGAACAATAAAACTGTTTTATTCCAACGTATATTCTGCAAAAAGCGGAGTTCAAGGAATATTTTAGCGAAACTGTAAATTGTAATGGTAAAATTGTGATATGAAGGTAATTACTTATTTAACGGCGACTTAGTCTTTGTGGACTTTTCAACAATTCTTAATAAGAGTTATTTCCCTTACGTCGTAAAGAAAAAAAAAACTTTATTTGAGGAAGGTAAATTTTTAACTTAACTCTTTGTCATGCACAAAACTGTATTTGTACTAAAGGTGTAGTTTTAAAAGCAAAACGGTAAAATCAATTAAAATTTTAACACATTCTTTTTTGTAAAAATGATCTTTCTTTCAATCGAATATATAACTTTTTATTTATTATTATTATTATTATATTAATTTTTTTATGGTGACTTTGTCTTTGTTGATCTTTTCTACAATTACGCAACAAGAATTATTTTCCCCTTACACTGTTATAAATTAATAATCAATGAAAATGGATGGTTAAAACTATTATGACGTTCAAAACCCTACTTTTAAAATAGCTATAAAAAATTACTATATATTTTTAATGTATAATTATATTTAAATAGTGGTTCATTCTTTAATAGCTTTTCTACAATTACACGGTTAACGGCGACTTAGTCTTTGTAGACTTTTCAACAATGTCTTAATAAGAGTTGTTTCCCTTACACCGTAAAGAAAACGCATAACCTTTATTTGAGGAATGTACGTTTAACTGTTACCACTACTTTAAAAATAGCTATAAAAAATTACTATATATTTTTAATGTGTAATTATATTTAAATAGTGGCTCATTCTTTAATAGCTTTTCTACAATTAAACGATTAACGGCGACTTAGTCTTTGTGGACTTTTCAACAATGTCTTAATAAGAGTTGTTTCCCTTACACCTTAAAGAAAACGCATAACCTTATTAACAGCAAAACTCTTTATCGTACAAAATTGTATGTGTGCAAAAGGTCTAGTTTTAAAAGCAATTCTGTAATATGTGCGCTTCAGGATGGACATTAAAAATCAATTAAAATTTTAATACATTATGTTTTTTTGTAAAATGATCTTTCTTTAAAGCGAATATATTTTCGTACTCTTCTTTTTAACTTTTTATTTATTTATTTCATTTTATTTTATTATCATTATATTTTTTTTATTATTGTGACTTAGTTTTTGTTGAATTTTTCTACAATTACGTAACAAGAGTTTTTCCCCTTACACTATTACAAATTAATAATCAATGAAAATGGATCGTTAAAACTATTATCACGTCCAAAATCCTCTTTCTGTAGAAAATGATGTCAATCATGCATTTAAAATAGCTATAAAAATTACTATATATTTTTAGTGTTAGTATTTAAATAGTGGCTCATTCTTTAATGGCTTTTCTACAATTACTAAGAAATAAATGCCATTTTAGACAGTTAACGGCGACTTAGTCTTTGTGGACTTTTCAACGATTTCTTAATAAGAGTTGTTTCCCTTACACCGTAAAGAAAACTCGTAACCTTTATTTGAGGAAGGCAAACTCTTTTATCATTTACAAAATTGTATTTGTGCAAAAGATCTAGTTTTAAAAGCAAAGCTGTAATATGTGCGCTCAACAAAGGATGGTCATTAAAACTCGATTAAAATTTTAATACATTAATTTTTTTACTAAAATGTTCTTTCTTGAAAGCGAATAGATTTTCCTACTCTTCTTTTCAACTTTATATTATTTTTTTTATGGTGACTTAGTCTTTGTTGATAGTTCTACAATTACGTAACGGGTTTTTCCTCTTACATTGTTACGTCTTTGTCGACTTTCAACAATTTCTTAATAAGAGTTGCTTCCCTTACACCGTTAATCCCTTTGATATCGTGGTAAGGTAATATTTTTAACTAACTCTCTTTATCATGTTCAAAACTTTATTTGTGGATAAGGTTTAGTTGAAAAGATTTTTTTTAAAGCAAAATTTCATACTAATGAACGTTTATCATAACTGAATTCATATCTGTCAGCTTTAAAATTGCAATAACAAAAGGTAGTACATGTATTTTGATCATTTTACAAAAATATGCCACCAATTTTTAATTTTTTTAAAATTATAATTTGGTCGTATGTAACTTTAAACCTCTCCAATGTTAAAAAATCTTTAAAATATTTTTGAACTGCTAATCCAAGAATTCAGTATCCTCTTCTGATGTCCCGTCTCACCCACCACACAGCAATCTTCAGATGCCCTGGTTAAGACACCGAGATTATTGAAAGAAGAAATATCAACAGACAGAAGTGGATGAGTGGAACATAGCTCAGTGAATAAAAACCTGCCTGGTGTGCGATATGTCAAGATATCAGTTCTTTTCAATAGCTTCATTATAATTATTTCCCTTATATATCCCATGGTCCACCATGGCATATGAAATACTCCTATGTGCTGTACAGTATGTGAGAAATGTGCATTTGGTCCCAGTGTTCAATATTCGCAAGGTTATCGGTTCAAACGTACGGTGGACCTCTTCATCTTATTTCTGCTACATTTTGTAATTATTAGTCAGAGGCATTATTTGCTGGGTCTGTGTTGAATAGTCTGTAAAATCATCAAAATACTACCTTGCTATAGTTTTTAAATTTGGGGGGAAAGGTGTCACCAGTGCTGTCTATGCATCTGTTAATTCCAAGACGGACAAATATATAATGTGGTGGGGTAAAAGTGTTATTGGGACATGGCCTCAATGCCCCCCACCCACCCACCCTCAAATAACAGCTAAACCAATGCAGACTGGTAGGCATTCCTCAAAATAAGATTAAAGTAAAATTTGTTTTATTTAACGATGCCTTTAGAGCACATTGGTTTTTATCTTATCATTGGCTATTGGACGTCATACATATGGTCATTCTGACATATTTTATAGAAGCAACCCACTGCCGCCACATAGGCTACTCTTTCCAATATGCAGCAAGGTGTATTTTATAAGCAGTGCCAGACAGGACAGTACATACCACAGCCTTTGATGAACCAGTTGTGAAATGGAAAATAGCCCTCACTGTAAATGAGTCCACTGAAGAGGATTGATGTGATGACCGACAGCTTCACGGGCAGACACTCTACCATTTGAACTACTTCCCACTCCCCTTTCAAAATAAGAGAGCCTCGATGATCCAGTGGTTGGACATTGGATTTTCAAGTTGAAGACAGTGAATTAAAACTCATTGGAGGCTGTCTTAGTCTTGACTACATGTCAAAATTACCAAATGTTTGACATCCTGTAGCTGATGATTAATAAATCCAAAAAAAAAAAAAAAAGTTTAAAATTTAAAATGGCTAAAGTGGCAGTCCTCATAAAAACATTAAAAAATAAATTAATTAAAAAAACATAATAAAATTCATAACAACTCTTTATGCAGAAAGATTAATTTTGTATTTGTGTGGTTTATTACTAAACAAAGTTAAATAATTGGACACTGAATAATATAAATTAATGAGAAGATATTTGTAAAACCATAAAAGGTATTTGAATGTTTTATTCCAAAACGTCTTTTACAAATTATGTATGTTTCCGTAAAATCTATATTCCAGTTGAACTAAAACCATTTATAAAACAAACAGGATTAACTTACAAGCCTGACATGATCTCATGTACAACCCTTGAAATTCATGGCTTTGGTTTATAGCAGCCATTCCAGAAATATGAAATTGCAATGCCACAGCAAATGCTGTCCTAGGCACACAACTCGGCTTTCTGCACTATCTGTCCAGGGCAGATGTTAATGTTAGTAAGGAAGATGTGCCAAACAGTGTGTTTACTTAGTGATAAGCAGCAAAAGGATCTTTTATATAGATTATCCCTCAGACAGTACAACACAAACCACAGCTTTTGATAAACCAGTCATGGACCATTGGTCAGTGTAAGACGTGTACAGCTACCCACTGAGCCTTGTGGAGCTCTCACTCTGAACTGGAGCTGGTATTTAGATTGCAAATCTCGTCCTGGCCAAGATTTGATCCCAATACCTACCAGCCAAGAGTCCAATGGCATAACCAGTAGGTGGTGGTTGTATTTATTTTCGTGCTTATATCCAATTAAGGTTCAAGCACGATGTACTGGGCACAGTTGTTAACCACTGGTTGGTGCATGTGGTATAAACCTACCCACTGAGCCTTGCAGAGCACTCACTCTGGCTTGGAGTCGATACTGAGGTTTGATCTCAGTACCTACCAGCCACTAGTCCGATAGCGTAACCACTGCACCATGGAGGCCGGTCATAACCAGTACAGTATTGGGACTGGTACCTGAAGGTTTATGCAGCATCCCATGTTGCTATCAGACTAGAGAGATTAACATGCAAGCTTGACATGACCTCATGTGAAATCTTAAAGATGTTCGGTAGGTGAACGTATTTCCACATCCATGACACTTAAACGTTGGAGGTTTATGCAGTAGTTCATGCTGTTTTAACAGCCTTTTAGTTTTAAATGCCTTTCCACAAGTCTGACACTTAAATGTGTACCCTTCTCTGGTAATCATTCTCTTTAAACAAATGTTCATCTCGTGAAACTGCAGATTCTTTTTAAACTTGAACTCGGACCCGCACCGAGAACACAGGAATGACTTCATGCATTTGTTTGATTTGTGTTCTAGAAGAGCATCATGATCATTAAAAGCAGCATTACAATGATTACAGCGGAGATTTGTGGAGTGGGATTGTCTGTAGTGTCTTCTCAAAGACTTGGTCCAGTTGAAGCTCTTGCCACAGATTGCACAGAGGAAACGGTCCGTGTGAGCTTCAACATGCTGCTGCATCTCCCAGTGAGAAAAGAACTTCTTACAACACAAGTGACACTCAAAGTTTGCACCTTCGTGTGATTTCAAATGCCTGATAAGTGATTTCTTGCAGTGGTAGGATTTTGGACATTTATGGCACATCCATGGATGGTCCAGTCTAAAATAAAACAAAAAACAGGGTTACTTTAGTTTTATAGATTAAAAAAAAAATTGAATATTGTTTTTCAAAAATATATTAAAATCTTTATCAAAACTTATTAAAGTATCACTAGTATATCTCTCCATAAAATAACAATATTACTAATTGCAATTCCAATAATTATGGGTGTTCTTATATTTAAAAAAAATACATGACACCCAAAAACATTGTTTATTCAGCAGCTACATGTATTAGGTGTCAGACACAGTGTTTTATAACTCATGGTTTTTAGAGGAAACCTGCTACTATCACATAGGCTACTCTTTTCTATTAGCAGCAAGGCATCTTTTATGTGTTATCCCATAGACAGGATAGCACATATCATGACCTTTGATGACCCACTGAGCCTTGAGTAGCACTCACTCTGGGTTGGAGCTGGTATTGAGATTAAAAATCCCATGCCTCGACAGTTTTGATCCCAGTAACTATGAGTGGGTGTTTTTATCAAGTAGAACTGTACACCTAAAATGACTTGGCATCACCAAAATTATAATGTCATCAAAAAGTATAGTCCTTTCTATGCATCATACCTTCAAGCCACTGCTCATGGATTTCAAGAAGCTGCACAAACTGCATAATCACGCTGCCTCCACATTTGGTAAAATCAAGTTTTTGCCATGAGTATTTTCATGAAGATACTGGGCTCATTGGTGCAGTGATTAAGCTTTTGGTCTCACAGCTGGTAAGTACTGGGATCAAATCTCAGTCGAGACATGGGATTTTTAATCTCGATACACACAGAGTGCTCCGCAAGGCTCAGTGAGTAGGTGTAAGCCACTTACACTAACCAGTGTGGTCTATAACTGGTTTATTAAAGGCAGTGGTACAAATGTATGTGTGGTCTTGTCTTTGGGAAAGTGCATATAAAAGATCCCTTTCTGCTAATCTGAGATAGTTACCTATGTGGTGGTAGCAGGTTTCTTCTATAGACCATGTATCACATAACACCATATGTCAGACACCTAATAGCCACTGAATAAATAATGTCCTTTCATGAAGACATTTTGATTTTTCACACTAATATATTCAAGTATTACACTTTCACAACAAATATTCTGTCTACCTAAATTTTCACAATACCAGTGTTGATGGATCATTGACAAATGCCCCAATCAAAGATATAAATCTCAATGCCATTACTACAGTAGCATTGTCAGTGATCTAAATCTCAATGCCATTACCACAGTAGCATTGTCAGTGATCTAAATCTCAATGCCATTACCACAGTAGCATTGTCAGCAGACATTGGCGTAACCAGGATTTTATACTGTGGGTTGCATGGGAGCCAACAGCACAGAAAGCTCTAACAGGATTTCAAGATGGGCAAATATAAAATGTGGTAAAGGAAAAAAGAAAGCTCTGATCGCTTTTATATTAAATACATTTGTCATTCTTATTTGTCGAATATTATATGATAGTCACCATTACAAAACATCACAGATTTCACACATAAATTCAACCAAGTACTGTATGGTAGAGAAATCATCAACTTCAAAATCTTTAAAAAATTTAAGATTAAGCTTATGATAATTCTAATCAGCCTATTTCTAATAAAAACCAACTAGTCTTAAATTATCTCCCTTCTTTATGAGAACTGCCATCGGTGTTGTAGGATACGCTCACCTTTTGATATCAAGGTTTTTCTTAATAAGTATTGATAAATCTTTAATACATCTGGATAAAGTACCGGTATCATTAAAAGAAAAAAATATATGACCTATTAAAAGTACAACAATGTACAGAAATGAATATTCTAAGCAAAAAATTGAAGGTAAAGTTTTTATAATGGTAAAAAAGCAAATTAAGAAAAAAAGTTTGTCTATTGAAAGTGTCTCGATTTTCCTTCTATACAAGACAAAATATATGCACTATATCAGTACATGTACACTATATTCCTATTTGGTCTCATATTTAGTATATTTTCAGCACAGAAAGACCAGATATTCCATTATTACCATAACTTTCAGCAGATGTTTAGCCATCAGATTATAACCATTGACTGTTTAATATCATACAAATCATAATAACCAAATGTTTGATATCAAATAGCCAGTGATTAGTAATCAATGTGCTCTAGTGGTGTCATTAAATAAAACACATTCATTTTGTTTATTTCATTTCCTCAGATATGATGAAATTATTTCAACATTAAACTGAAGTATTACCAAGGATCAAATGTAAAGTGTCTTGAAATAAATTGCATTAAAATTTATTTATTTCAGCAAGAGATCCAAGGGATATTGGACATAAACAACTCATGAATCACTTTAAAACAATGATGACCTATCCACAAAATGTGAGCACATGCTGCTTCTACAGTGATATCCATCATCCAGTCTCAAGTAGCCAACACTGATCAAAGCTTGTAAGGTCAACAACAATTCAAGAGTGCTTCCATCATGATTTTGTCTAAAAATCTCACAGACTGTTTGCTGCTTCAGATCCAGAAGGGTGTAAGTTGGGGTAGCAGTTAATGGAGAAAAGGGCAAAAAACTGTTTCTCCCCTAAATACAAGTTTTATGTAGAATATCTTTCAGTTTCAAGATAAATGTGGGATAGCTTCAGAAACCTACATACACACTTTGTGCACCAGATGCAGCTCACTTTGGGGCATTAAGTGATACCAATAAGTGCCAAACCCAGACTTACACCCTTTTGGTTCTGAAGCAGTAATATGTATCACAACTAAGACACTGACCATATCAAGTGGTATATGCTGATTTAAAATAAAATCATATTATTCTGACACTTAACTTCCTGTTTCAGGGTTATTTGTGAAAACTTTTAAAACATTTCATGTTCAACATTCTGAGGCCATTAATGATATGACACATCACTGACTAAATCAGTATCTGTTGAAATACCTTATTTTGGTACCTTTTACTGAAGTGAAAACAAGTTATAACAAATGAATGTCATGCTTACTATATCCGAGTAACACCTTGATGCATTATCATCTGTCAATGCTGCACTTTCTTAGGAAAAACACATTTGTTGAATCTGGCAAATGGTCCTCTACAAGCCTATCTAACTGTTAGGATTCTGGAGCCGTATTTATAAAAAGAACTTATATTAAAATTAGTCAAATAAGGAAAATCTTAGTTTCTATGAGTTTGACTTAAATTCCACCAAGAAACTTGAACCATATTAAATTTTATCAGTGATCATAGACTGATAAATAAAGTTTAAGTTTTTGGGTGGAACTCAAAGTCTAAATCTAAGAAACAATTTTCTTTTTTTATTAACTGAATTAAGTCTAATTCTAACTTAAGTTCCTTTATAAATATAGCCCCAGATTAGCAGCCATGATTCACAACTGTACAAATATTTATGTCTTATTACTGAATAACCCTCTCAGATATTTATAGGATATTAAACGAGTTTCCATTTTGTATTATGTTTATGTCCCAAGTGAAATAATTTTCAGCTGTCATGAGCTTTAGTGAATGACAATGAAAATTATTTCACTAGGGACATAAACATGATGCGAAATTGAAGCTAGTTTAATATCCTATTTATTACATTATCAATTTGAACTTAAATTTAAAAGAAAAAACCGAATAACAACAAAAATAAAACCAATCGTTTTCCTTTTTTGGAAACAAACTATGCCAAACAATATAATGTCATATGAGGTCAAAAGTGTTATGTACCAATATGACGTAGTACTAGGACATAACACTTTGTTATGTACTAAGATATGTTGAACCATATGGTTAATAATGCTCATTATCATATTTTCTTCGCAGCTCATAAACAGACAGACCATTCAAATGTTTAATTGTGTAACAAGACATTTAAATATGAAGTTGACAGCAGGGAGATATCAGTCTTACGTTAAGGATTGACTAGTCTTTGCTGACACTATGCAAAGATTTCATTATTTCTAAACATTCTCATTTGTTTTAACCAGAATGCAACACAAGTTTTCTGCACTTTGAAGAACTTTTTTAAAGGTAAGTATTAACTCAAAATAAACCTGATCTCGTTTTTTGGAATGACGTTAAAGTGATGTGTTCTAAGAAATGTTTTATTACAACAGGCACCAACAACTACCTATCCCACCACACACAGGACTTAGTCTTCTGCACAAATATAGTTTTGATCATAATAGCAGTTTTTTTGTTTGATTTGCATGAAATCAATTAAATCGAATATCATATTAACATATTAAATTACGTATTTAGGCTCGGATGCATGCTTTCCTGTGACGACTGAATGAGAATGCATATAAGAACACCTTCCCACAGTTACAAACATAATGGCCTGGATTGGAATGTTTATGCTTCATATGGTGCATCATATATCTTTTCTCTACAAACTTTTTTCCACATTCCTCACAAGAGAATTTCCTCATCTTTTTGTCATCACATTTTGGTAAATGTGAAGCCAAATCTTTAAATGATTTCAAGCATTTTGGGCACTCTGACCTATGTTCATCATGCTTCTTCATGTGTCTCATCAAAGCGTAATTATTTTTACATTTGTATCCACAAACATTACACACTTTCCCTCTTGCATTGTGTTTGAACCGAATATGACTTGTAAGGGAACTGTTTGAGTTAAAACTGCGCCCACATTTAGGACACAACTGTGGAGGGTTTTCTGTATGTACACGTTTAACATGCTGATTCAGGTACTGTTTTACAAGAAACTCCTTACCACACTCCGGGCACTGAAATTTCTTATCTCTATCACTGTGTTGTAACATATGCCTTTTTAGAGAAGATTCACATGTGTATTCGTGTGCACACAAATAACAGACATACCCATCTTTTTTTGTCACTTTCCGTTCAATCACTACCTCATCATCACCATGTAAATCCTGAGATTTGGAATACTTTACATTTATACTCGATCTTATGACGCTGAAAGAAAATGGTATACGACACTGGTGAAAATAAATATACATGAATATAAAAATAAGTTATACATACAATGTACAAAGCTAATATACTGTAAATGATGAAACACTTCCCTAAATTAATGCGAATGGCTTCCCTTTGAGTAGTTTTTTCTTTTAGGATCGGTCCGGTTATCAGTAGAGATTTGGCCTATGCCTGCTAAAATAATTGGTGCAATAATTCATTTAGGTTTTGGGATTTTTGTCTGTCTGCCTGTCTTATATTTTTCATCACTTGGCTATATACACAATCAAAATTAATCCAATCGATCTAATGCATTACACAATTACAAGATCTGTGACAGCAGAGTAGATCAGTCATGGTGGTCTCTAATTGACAACCATTGTTTAAGTAGATGCCAGATTAGGCAGATGCTAAGTAAGATGGTACTGGAAGCATGACAGGACGGTGAAATCCAGTGTATAGAGATGTCGGTTCAGACAGAGTCCAATGTACCAGCATTTTAAAGTTTGACTTTCTGTTTGAATGACACATCACACACACACACACACACACATATATATATATATATATATATATATATATGCACTATTGTTAGAAATAAATGCAACATATTATTAATGCGAATCACATGGACTTGTATTTTTTGAATTAATATCAAGATCAAATTAATTTCAAGATCTACATCAAATATATCTACATTAAAGTATGTTCCATCTGTGGGAAAGTGTATGTAAAAGATCCCTGGCTGCCTGATTTTCTCTAAAGACTGTGTCAGATTGAAATTTTACAAATGTCTGCCATCTAATAGCCTATGTCTAACAAATCAATGTGCTCTAATGGTGTCATTAAGAAATAAAACAAAAACCAACCTCCTTTACCAAACATCCAAGAATATTATTATATATGAATATTATATTTACAATGAAAACATACCTTATGTATAATATTTTAATACATTTATTGGTATTGACATATTTTAATGACAGTTACACATAGGAAATGATACACTTGGACCAGTGTATGGCATACTGAATAAAATTAGAACATTATTTTAGGAATAGTAATGCAACTCGTATATTTAATGACAAATAAATATACTAAATGTTATAATGTATAATATAGTGTATAATATGTGTATAATATAACAGTCTGTATTTTACTAAAAAAAATGGGTGCATTTCCCATAAAAATCATATGTACATGTATACTTAAATATATATATAATGTATTAACAGTGTAGGCCAACATACACAGTATATAACAATATGATAGACTGTTTAAAAACTGAATACCATAACAATCTCAGCAATTATAGTATTCTGTCATCCTCACAATGTCAGGGGTCCTGCGTCCACTCATATCCTTGGGACACCTGACCAATAAATTTCATAAAAACCCGGGCGGAGAATTTTTTTTTGATTGTATGCTTCTCCTGATGAGAAGCATCCAATCAGAATTTGACTTTCAATGCATCAGCTGTCACCATTTCTATGTAAATAATGAATCACGGAAGAGACGAAAAAATTTATGTTCGTACATTTAAATAAAAAAAAATATGATACGATGACTTATCTACAACTTTTAAAATGAGGCAACTGTTATAAGGTTTAACTGCCCCATGAAATATGCCAGGTTTTGTGAATCATAATCTAAAATGAACAGAAATATACCGATCTGGCTTGGATAATACTTTTAAGCATTATATCACAAAAAAAATTCTGTATAGATGGCGCAGTAAGCAGTCCAGGTTTTTATGAACTATACTGGTCAGGGGTCCCAAGGACAGAGTGGACGCCATATGTTGTGATGATGGTCTTCTGCATACCTCTAGGAACATGATAATAGAAATATACAAACTGCAAAAGTTACATGCTCATGTACACAACTACAACAAAACAGAAAATTTCACTAAAATCAAATGCTGATGATCATATTATGACTTATTGTTAAAATGGCGTACAAGAAAATCCTCATGTAAATGTATTTTCTTATGCTGACTGAACATCTATGACAAAAATTGACCACAAAATGCTCCCAGTAAGTGAGACGACAACAAAACAATAATTATTTTCCAATCATTTTCATGATATATAATTTTAAAATGCTGGTAAAATATTGCACTTATTTGTAAAGGTCACTAATATCGTAATAAAATGTGCCATTTTCTCCACGTCATTAGCATGAACATTAAATTCCCTGTGATATGATTTATCCCAATAACTATTTTTCAATCATTTCATTCAAACCATTTACATGTAGATCCAAACATTTGAAATATTTATGCAGCTTAGTGGTTACAGCTCCTCGCATCTTCTAGCTGATGTTGCAATGGACTATTTAACAACACACCAGTACAATTAGGAGATAAACATACTCTGACTTCATTTTAGAGGTAGGTTATTGTGATTCTGAAACCCCTAAATGACATTTAAAACTGAACAAATTAACTGTTTGTAGATTGTGAGAATATGATTTAGCAACGTTCTATGATGTTTTTGGGTGCATCATGCTTCATGTTTATAAACACCAAGTCAAATTCCTACATGGTCTAATTACATTTAGAGGTTGTTTAACACTGGTTTATAACCCTGTTTTTAAAGAAGATAGCCAATGAGAATCCAGTATTTTCTAAAGTCATGGTAGAATATATAATAAACAGCTATTACGTGCACACATGTAGGTGTCAAACAAACAAAACTGCAACACAAAGCTAAAATAGAATCCTGCTACAGTCACAGATTCTGTTTTCATTTAACAGCAAGGGGTCGTTTAGATGGAGGGACAGTAAAACACAAAATATGAATGTTTTTGAAGCGAATTCTTTTTAGGAGAAGGAGAATTAAATCATCAGTTGCTAATTACATGTACCAGACAGTACACATAGTAACAGGGTTTGCGTAATAAATTTGAAGACAGGCAAAGTCTGTTTATTGCAATTGTGTCTGACTGGGTTTGGACAAACTGAACGTCCTTGTTATGTCTTGTGTGATCTAAGCTGTTTTATAGGATCATGCTTTTCTTGTGGTTCATTTTGTGCTACAAGTATATATAAGGGTGTTTTGTAAAGGTAGTTTGTCTTTCTCCTGGGAGTGATGGGTTCATAAATATAAGTATTATAATAATTTGGGAGAGTAATTAAAGCTAAATTGTGATAACGTGGGGAAGGGTTTTATTTTAGCAGATAAAACAGCTTGGGTCAATTCATTAGTATCTGTTAGCAATAAATATATCATTGTAAAAAGTATTGTTTGTTATTTATAGTTAATTGCAGGTTTCCTTACTATTTCATTTAATTACATGTGCACTTGGGATTAAATTTGACTCATGTCACTCACACATATAATTTAAAAGTTCCCTGAATTTTACAGAAAGTGTACACTAAGATTGCACTTTAAAAACCTGTTATTGTTATTATTTTTATCAGATTGTTATCATAACAAACAGGCAGAAGAAAGAGAACGTGTCTGAGTTTGGTCACAATCATCATTCACTGTTGTTTCACAATCATTACATTTTTGACATACTGACATATTACTATATGTATGTAATTTGAGTCGAGGTACGATTTTGACTTGCCTGACTTTTTTTTCAGTTGTTTGGTATGACAGTGTCACTGTAAAATGCACACCCTGCAATAACAATATCTAAAAAAGAACAATTATTGAGGCAAGTTGTGTTTCTTTTATGTGACACCATTGTGCTTAAGTTAAAACTATAACAGCTACTGCTATTTATGCATCTGCCATCGTTTATGATTCCACTTGACAAACATAAGTTCCTGACGAATTGCACGGTTTATTGTTGGCTGCGAAACCTCAATATTAAGATCCTGCTTTAGTCGTCTCTTTATTTCCATTTCTGTGATATTAGGATTCCCCGTCCGTAATTCAGCAATAAACTCCAATTCTGGTTTTGAAATTTTTTTCTTCATTCTGGACCGTGACCTACACTGGCTGTTAGCCGATAAGCTTCTTGCATAAACAAATTTGTACCACAAGTCTTCAATGATACGAGGTAGTATATGCATCTGGCTTCCAACACGAACAAAGGTTCCTTGAGGTACAAGTCCAGAATAGATGTCTGCTCCACTTTTAATAAGTTCCTCCATGATCAGATGTTTGAAACCTTCACTCATAGCACTGGAAGATGCAGTCCACATTTTTCTGTTGCAGAAAATAGAAAACAAAAACTGTTACCATTTATCTATTGCTTTCTGAACAAGCTGAAAAAAAGTAGAGTTTTTAACATCAAAATGTTATAGAATAAAGAAGGTGGTCAACTTATAGGCAGGCTAAAGAAAAGAAAAAGAAATTGATCAATTTTTTTATTACTGGGAGTCTGATCTCAAATTGTATCATTAGTGTAGTGATTACGTGGCTTGATACTTCAGAATAAATATGTTTCTCATTTACAGATGTGTGTATCTTCTAATAATAAGCTGTTTGTAGTCTTGAATTCACCCGAGTTGTTTTTGTTACAAAAATTTTAAGAGTGTTTTCATGTTAAAACCTATGCATGTATTTCTACATAAGGCAGTCCAAGGGACAGATATATTGGGGGGAAAAAGAAGACCTGCACTCATGAACCACAGTGACTGTAAAAATAGTAATGACACCAAGCTAAATGTTTCTCACTGATGAAACCTGTTACAAGCACAGCCTAATGTTAATGAATAATAGGTCCAATGTTTTCACTAAGTGACTAAAATGTGTGTTTAAGGTCATAATAAGGTTATGGTATTACACTGGATTCAATGTTTAGTCAATAATTCATCATCTCATCAAACAGTGTCTGAATGTCTAATACTACAGTTGGATTCAAAATGTCATGAACAATCACAATTACTCAATATTTAACGAACCATCACAATTACCCAAACTGTCATGAACCATCACAGTTACTCAAAATGTTGTGAACAATCAGCTATTCAAAATATCATAAACCATCACAATTACTCAAAATGTCATGAACCATCACAATTACTCATAATTTCATGATTCATCACATTTACCGAAACTGTCACGAACCATCACAATTACTCAAAATGTTGTGAACTATCAGCTATTCAAAATATCATGAACCATCACAATTACTCAAAATGGTGTGAACCATCAGCTATTTAAAATATCATGAACCATCACAATTACTCAAAATCTGTGAATCATCACAATTACTCAAACTGTCATAAACCATCACAATTACACAAAATGTCATGAACCATCACAATTACTCAAAATGTCATGCACCATCACAATTACTCAAAATGTCACAAACCATCACAATTACTCAAAATGATGTGAATCATCACAATTACTCAAACTGTTATAATCCATCACAATTACTCAAAATGTCATGAACCATCACAATTACTCGAAATATCACAAACCATCACAATTACTCAAAATGTCATGAACCATCAAAATTACTCAAAATGTCATGAACCATCACAATTACTTGAAATGTCATATACCATCACAATTACACAAAACACATGTCACCATTCTATTAAAAATAAACTTCTTTATCAAATGAACAAACTATTAGCATTCATGTACAGCAAAAACAAATCAAGGGCATTCAGACACATGTGCCTGTCATTTTTGTTTTCTCAATAATTATAATTTGGTCATAACTAACTTCAGACCAACTCCCTTCCAATATTAAAAATATCTCTGGACTAGTCCTATCAAAATTCCTATTGAGCTACAAAGGTTATTTTTATTAGAATATTTTAATAAGATGAAATAAAATATTATATTAGATAATGTTATATTTGCTGTTGAGTAGTGATTAAGTAAGAGAACCCATAGGTAACTATTGATTCATGAAAATAACCCAAAACAGACAATATTTTGAAAGAGGAAAATATCCATGAAATTGTCTCAAAATGGCTAAGAATTTTCAAAGAAACTGAACAATGTTAGTGCTTTTCAAGATCAGTCCTGAAATTTCTACAAGAACTTTCAGGATTATTTCTTATTCTTACTGCAGTTGAAGAAAAACACCAAATCTACCAGTAGAAATGCCAAGAAATAATTTTCAGGATCAATACCAATTCTGCCTGTAAATGAAAATATTTCTAGACAAATTGCCAAGGATTAATATTCAGGATCAATCTTGAGAATAAAAGATAGCAGAAAACTAAAACTGACTCAAAACTGTCAAGAAATTATTTTTACGAAAGATACCAAATCTGCCTGTAAGTTAAAAGGTAAAATATTTATGGACAAATGGCCAAGAATAGACTTTGGGGATTGGTCCCAAGAATGACAGGTTGGGAAAACAAAAACTGTTTTAAGGATCAATACCAAATCTGTCTGCATGTGAAGTTAGAAGGTAAAATATGTTTACGGATAAATTGCCAAGAATGTAACTGCGATAAGTAAAAAAAATCATAGCCTCAAAACTAAAATTCAAAACGGCCAAGAAATTATTTTCAGGATCAATACCAGATCATTCTGCATGTGAAGTTAGAATATGAAGATATTTTTGGACAAACTGGCAAGAATATACTTTCAGTACCGAGACTGAAAGCTACAAAAGAACAGAAATTAATAATCATACTAATTATATTACTACACAAATGTTGATAATTTCCTTATTTAAGATTCTGTGGATTCCCCGTTACACACAGTTCAGCAGCAGAATCATTTACAGCAAAATCCAGATGGAAAATTAAAAATCAGTGTTTTTTTTACAACTGCGCTTACGTATTTCTTTGAACTGTGAAAATCCAGTAATTTAATGTTGTTTATACCTGTAGTACATCCATTGAAGGTTCTTTTTTATAATTCATATAAATATAATCTATTTATAAGGTTCATCTTATAATTTTCTGATACTTAATGGTCATTAACATTTGCCAACATCTTCGAGTTCATACAGACAGTACTGATTTGCAGAACCTCACTCCCACTGTATCTGGTTAAAACGAGTTGTATCAGTTTCTAATGGTCAAATCCACCACAAGTTCTCACATTATCAGAAATATCCTTTCATTAATTTTTTTTTTCTTTTCTAAATTATTTAGTAAATACTTCCTCTTTCAAAATATTGTCTTTCTCAGCTGTACTTGTACCCTGATTTTTCTTCTTTGCTCTCCAAAGTCACTGTGTCTTGCTCTTCTTCAATCTCATCAGAGCCTTCTCCTTTTCAGACATTGTAGCTTTAGCTTTATGATACTGCTTTGCCTTCCATTCTCGATCCTTTCTTCGATAAGCTTCCAGCTTTTCTTCATCATGTTTTATCCTTTCTCTAAACGTTTTGCTTCTTTCAGTACTGTTACTATTGGTAGACACAGTGAATTTTACTGAGGATTTCAGGACTTGCTTGCCTCACAAAGATGTCAAACCAAATAGAATTACTCATAATACTCTAGAAATGTGAACTGCACATGCTCAGAAGTTTACTAGTGCCAGGTCTCTTAATATTGCCTGAGAACGAGAAAAAATGCAGGACATGTTGATGTAGTACAACTTGCCAATAAGTGTACATAAGAACTTTGCAACTTGACTTGCGTCAAAGTTCTTTTAGCTGGTCACTCATAACAAAACTTTAAGATGTAAAAATGTTGCAAAGACTACAATTCACTATTGGATGGCAAATACAGCATAGCTGTAATATGTTCAGCATACTCAACTTCAATCATGCGTTTCAGAAAGAAGATCATCATTAGAAGATATCGAATGGTTTTACTAAAGGTTTCAGCTTTTAATTGTTTATCAATTAAAAAAAGAGAGAGATATTTGTAGTCTTGACTACAGTGATTTCATTATGTTTTATAATTCATTATATTTTATAATTGTCAAAGTAAAACATCACTTGTTGAGTAAAGTTAAGCCTCTTCAGGTACAAAGTACTGTGGAATGACCCTCATGGTACACAACACCCACTTCAGACATCCTACAGAGGCATTAGCTTTGACTAACATACAGATCCTTACAGAACTGTTATGCACTTAACAAAATATTATTCCTGACTCATTTAAGTATTTCATTACAATTTAAAGACAAGACCACAATAACACGCAGTCACTCCATGTAGCATACAGTACAGGGATGAAATATGTGGGTTTATATCAACGTACATGTATTTGGGACTATCTATAGGCCAAAGTTTAAAACATTCAAATACCATCATTTACGTTATATACAACATTCCATGAGAAATTATAGACAACTGTGACAATGTGGCAAAGGGTCTGGGCAGCACAGCAAATGCCTCGATGCTTTGGTAAAATCTGACCCATGTCTATATATATATGGACATGTACGGTACACAAGTACAACTATAGATGTATTTTATGAAATGACAGTTCTCATGTTAATTACTGACTTCATTATTCAGCTGTGCTGATGAAAAATTCACTTTACTTCAGCATGCATATTTAGCAAAACACACTTGGTAAATTGTTTATACAAATCCACATCCACCATACATGGAATATCACATATACTGTGGTTTTTTATGATGGTTTTGCAATACATGTACCTGTGCCAAATACCTAAATACACCTTACACTTGATCAAGAAATATTATAAACAAAGGCACTTGTGTTATAAACAAAGAATGAACTGTACACTAAAGTAATACAATCTCCACAAATCGGTTGCGTCATGTCCTGTAGATGTTCAGAAATTAAAACTTGCAAACTACATGATTACAGGAAGATTATTCATGCAGACATACAAGTATTCCGACAAATGTTTTAGACTGATTTTTAGATACTTGGTGCGCAGTGAACCATTAGACAACTTTATATTGCAATAGTTGTAACTTGCGACCAGTCTAAACTGAAAATGCTGAGTATAGAGTTGAGCAAAAAGTTTTAATGAAATGTCCATGGACGCTTGGGATGGCTAAATTATCTGCTGCTATTTCATCTTTAGGAATATAATTATGCTGACATAATATTGGATTGCCTATAATTTTACAAATGCTGAAAATGATTTTAACGTAAACAGGTCTTACAAAAGTTTAAATATACCCACTTTGCAGAATGAGCTTTAAAAAACAAACATTTGGAACATCACTGTAGATAGTGAAAGTAGCTTGGACAGCGCGAAATGGAAAAAGGAATCTGGAAGTGTTCATTAAAAAAAAAAACATAGTTAACTTTAGCAAACATTAAAAAAAAACTGTTTTATTAATTGTTTTCTCTTATATTTTGTTTTAACTTTGTTTGAGTTAAAAATTATGTATTTAATATATAATTTCAATGTAACCAATCGGGTAACCCACAGGTTACGCAAATGTAATTCACATAACCTAACTATAGGTTACCTAGGTAAAAACCACGTGAACCGACTTCCGGTTACCTCAGATTTCAAAATATTGTCCCCTGAACCTATCACTGAGAAAATATTAAAAAGTCAGTAAACTCTCATTTCAATGGGTCCCAATGGCTGTTACGATCAGTGATGTATATACTAAATGTGATGTCACTAGAATTTCACAAAAGTGAAAATGACATCACTGCAACTAAGAAAAAGTTAAATTAATGGCTTGCAAAGTTCTAAAATGTCAAGCACGAAGTAAGTTTAAAGAGTGCAATGTTCAATTAAAATTGTCTAAGCTAATAAAAATAATATCAAACTCGATACTATTTATTAACAAATTTATATACCTTGGGAAATAATTTTCACTAAATAATTATTTCACTGAAGACATCCATTTGATAATATATGTACATACCGGGCTCAAAACTGCCAGTTGCCAGGTTGCCAACTTTAATATTGGTATATAATGGCATTAGTCACCAAAAAAATTTGATTTAGTCTACCTTGTTTCTATAAAATAACACAAACTAATAATTGTATTGCACAAATTCATTCCATGTAAAATATTGATTGCGATTTTCAAAACAATGTAATATGTATCGGCTTACCTAAATTTGCCAACCTTCATTTGTTAATATAATTTATTTAAACACTCATTTTGTAGACCGGATATTGTAGTCTGACCTAGTTCTTAACCATTTGGAACATCTCGGTCGAATATGCGATAAAATCCGAACGTTCCCTAATGCTGTCGTCTGCATAACGGCATCAACCAAATATTAATGAAGTTATAGTCTATTATTTCTGTACATGTCAAAAGACATCTGCATGGGAACGTGCCAACACGTCAAAACACGGTTGAACTATAAAATAGTACTACATGTCAAACTTGGTGCAAATACATATCCTTACTTCAGTATTTGATAATTAACCATTTTCAGTTACTTAAAACAACAAACATTATTTCACGTCTGGACTACCTACAACAAGTTTGGGTCACTAAAAATTAAATTAGTGGCTCAGATATTTATTTTTGGCCACCATACATGTACTTCTCAAACGAGTTTCGAGCCCCCTACATGGTAGCCTGTTTAATACCCTCTATATAATATTAAGTTAGTTTGATATTTCTATAAAATTGTTCCATACCTGTCAGTAATGGGTTGCAGTCTCTGTAAATTTTCCCTTTGGTTTTCTTCAGTATTAGATATCAATGTTAAATTATGGTCTGTTTGTATGAGATCATGGTTATCATGCTCATCAGGTTCATCGGATTCAGAATCAACATCAATGGGTTCAGTTTTAACTGGCACGTTATTAGAATCACGTGAAGGAGTCAATGCACCATCATCTTGTGACTGTTGAGATATATTTTGAGTCATTTGTAATGGAAATACAGGTTCAGAAGGTATTTGTGGAGTATCCATTGAAACTGTTTTGTAAGCAGAACATCCAAAAGATGGCAAATTTGGTGAATTATTACTAATGGTTGGAAACAAAGAATCACCCAAAGAAGGTGTATGTCTTTCAGTCACATATGTCTCATTGTTCACAGGGGATGAAGAGTCATCAAAATTGTCACGTGGTCTGCTAAACGTCTCTGCTTTAGAGTGGTGCTGCTGTTCAGGTAGTTGCAAGCTTGGCAACTGCTTCATGTATTCAGTAGTTTCAGTGGTGCTGACTTTTGAATAGCTGTAAAAAGGATCTATATTATTAAATATGATGATAAATATGTACTTTTTATTAACATTCTTTCTAAAATAATTACATTTTTCTTTAAAATCCACCATAATTATTATTTTTCTATCAATATGATATATATAAACCACATACATGTATAAATTAATAACTTGTAATTATCACTTTAAAATATTGTACGTTCCACAATGAGTGTTATCAAATAAAAAATTTAAATCACTAAAATATGTTAATTACATGTAACAACAGGCTACTTCATGTATAAATGCCATGTAACATATAGATCTACATACATGTACATGTTCGTCTGTTCTACAAACTTGTATGTACAGCAAAATACCTTTCTTTAACTTCATCTTTGTCATCTGGCTGTTCATAAATATAAGATGAACCCACTGGATCACCATCTCGAACTGTGGACCGACCTTCTTCAAATCTAAAATATATATATATATATATATATATATATACATGTTTTGTTTATCATGGCAACTGTCAACAAAAATAGTAATGTATTAATTTACATTATGATTGGTTTATTTTATGTTTTTCTTTCTAGAAAGGGAGGGGCAGGAATGGGAGAGGGAGGGATGTCGAGTTTGGTAGTATCATGTGGTAAGGCTTGGAAAAAATGATACAATAATTAAAAATAATAATAATAATTAAAAAAGAAAAACGTTTCAAACAGATTACTGACCTGCCTAAAACCTGAAGCTGTTTTGGAATATTTTCTTTTTAAGTGTAATTTTAATTTTTTTCTTATTGTAGGTAATTTATTTGTTTTAATTAATTGTGTATGCATGTCAGAATGAATATGTTTTGATATGAAATACTATATTGGTACTGTCTTTCTTTTTTATTCTTTATGTACACGTACATTACACGGTACAAAAGTCAAACGGTGCATCTCACTCTTTTTGGTGTTTAACAGGACTGTAGAACTAGCAGGGTGTTATGTTATGCCCGCCATTTTTTTTTAATGTGTCAGCAGTTGAAGATGAAAATCAGTCGATACTGTGGAATTTAGTGAAATGGGATACCATTTAAGCTCATAAGTTGGCAAGTTTATCGTATACATGTATCTAGATAATTTTTGTAATGTTTTGGTCAGAAATCGAACTAGGGGACAATATTTCGAAATCTGAGGTAAATGGAAGTCGGTCCACATGGTTTTTACCTAGGTAACCCATAGTTCGGTTACGTGAATTATGTGAATTATATAAATTTACGTAACCCATGGGTTACCTGATCGGTTAACTCAAAGTTACATTGAAATTGTTTTAAATACATCATTTTTAGCTCAAAGTTAAAACAAAATACAAAAGAAAACAATTTATAAAACTTTTATTTTTAATGTTTGCTAGTTAGCTTTACTTTTTTTTTTAAATGATCACTTCCAGATTATTATTTTTTCATTTTGCACTGTCCCAGCTTCTTTCACTTTATCTACTGTGATGTTCCAAAGATTGTTATTTAAAGTTCATTTTGCGATGCGGGTATTTTAATACTTTTGTAAGAGTGACAGTAACTTAGTAAGATCTGTTTACGTTAAAACAGTTTTCAGCATTTGTAAAATTATAGGCAATCCAATATTATGTCAGCATAATTATATTCCTAAAGTTGAAATAGTAGCAGATAATTTAGCTGTCCCCAGCATCAGTGGACATTTCAATAAAATTTATGGCTTCACTCTATACTGCATTTTTAGTTTAGACCGGTCGCAAGTTACAACAGTTGTAATATAACGTTGTCTA
This sequence comes from Symmetromphalus regularis, assembly GCA_032355785.1. Lineage (NCBI taxonomy): Eukaryota > Metazoa > Mollusca > Gastropoda > Neomphalida > Neomphalidae > Symmetromphalus > Symmetromphalus regularis. Next base: position 881 of record JAULBS010123239.1, on the reverse strand, counting down.
ATGGTTCGCTGTGCATCAAGTATCTAAAAATCAGTCTAAAATATTTTTGTCGGAATACTTGTATGTCTGCGTGAATAAACTTCCTGTAATTGTGAAGTTTGCAAGTTTTTAATTTCTGAACGTCTTCTGAATGGCTTGATTATAGTCGAACGACGTAACCGATTTGCGTAAATTTAATTTTGCGTAAATGACACACGAACAGAACGGCAAACTGACAACACTCCCCCTAGGTGTAAGAACCATACAGTTAAAAAACACATATAATACCCCCCACCGTCACCAAAGCACACAAATAATGGCATTCGTTTATAAAACATAAAATATGAGAACATCTATTCCATATGGCATGTGTTATATTCAGTGGATATCTGGTGTGTGTTATCACACAAGAGGTGACACCTTTGAGGATTTAAAGTGCTTTCCTGCATGCTGGTAGAAGAAGAAAAGTGAAGCATATGGAACTCACCAACAAATTTCTGGTAAAATGAAGTTGCTAAAAGATGAAGGCAGCAAGACATGGGTGGAGATGGAACATTTTGTCAGCAAGTTCACTGGCTCATCAACAGCTCATCAATTGAGATACTTAATAGAGAATGCATATGCATCATTTTTGACGTTACAAATTCAAGATGAAGCAACAGACTTTCTTGAAAAGCTGATAGATATTTGAAGACTCGGGAGAATTCTGTAACATTTGGACTGTCACAGCAAGCTTAACTGGCAGGATCATTTGAATGCATGATTATTCTCCATGCAGTGGCTTGATAATAGAACTTGAACATTTCTGCAATAGGCAACAACTACCATTATCTCGCCTCCATGTAAAATTCTTTAATCCCATTGGTTGTTTGCCGGTTGACAAAAACCCTTATACCCCTGTG
>JAULBS010123228.1:0-13985 GCA_032355785.1 Symmetromphalus regularis | reverse complement strand
GCGTCGTTGTGATAGAGTACGCCGAATAATAGCCTGATGATATACAATTAGGTGTCACTGGCGTCGTTGTGATAGAGGACGCCGAATAATAGCCTGATGATATACAATTAGGTGTCACTAGCGTCGTTGTGATAGAGGACGCCGAATAATAGCCTGATGATATACAATAAGGTGTCACTAGCGTCAATGTGATAGAGTACGCCGAATAACAATATGGTGTCACTATACGTGATATTCAAGTTGGTGTTTCAAACGTAATTCCTATGTGGGATAGACGCTGTGTTTGCGCCCTCTGCTATGTCTACAAACAGAGAGATCTCTATGATAACTAAGAAAACAACAACTCACTTAGCAATCTTGGCGCCGACATTTTCAATGATCGCGCCACGTCGGAGGTGGCACGCCAATATCGATTCCAAACATCACCTTTGCCTCACCGTGAATGTACGGTGAAAGTAACTGTCTGATCGAGTTTACCCCCAACTCAATATAATTGTACCGGGTTAAAAGATCATGTTACCAAACGGTCAAGGAAATCATTAAAGGTTAGTCCAGCGTATAATGAGTAGCAACCCCATAAAACATTTGATATTAACATTTTACAGATAGATTGAATTATTTTAATTTAATTTTTTTTTTACATTTTAATTTCTTTTCTACATAATCATTTACAATTAGTATTTACATGATTGTATAAAAATTACAAATATACAAATAAATATATATAACAAGAACAAATGTATACAAAGTTGAGAAGTTTACCTATTTTTTGTTTAAATAATACTAATAATAATAACAAAAAGTACATTAAGAAATATATATATATATACACAATGTATATATAAAACTCTTTGCTCTTTAAATTGAAATAATCTAAAATAAAAATAAAATACATGTAGTTTTTTATCATCTAGTATTTATTAAATATAAATATAGAATGCATGTTTTTCTTTTGTTAAAATACCATTTTAAATCAAATGTTATGCATTCACATTTTTATAAAGATTTAATAAATCTGTTTTAATCAAATGTGTGTTTTATGTCACTCCAAAATAATCTTAATCACCCAATAGATAAATAAGACAACAAATAACTGTCGATTAGCCCACATAAGAAACATTTTTGTAAACAATGTGTCATTTAAATACGAAAAATAAACCTACTGAGGTTGTTTTTACTGAAGATGAACCCGGCACTTATGTTGCATTAATTTTTAGTAATTTGCTATTTCGTAGTCAGCACAAATGTATTAAGACTGTCTCTGTCGAATGCATATTTACATATTTCCTAAGTAATTATTATGTTTCTGCATGTAAATGATTTGAAGAATTGCCACCTTGTGCAACTGTGATAGAGCCCCTTGAAAATCATTTCAAAATACAAAAGTAGACTGACTGGGAAACAAAGACTAAGATTTGTGTTGTAAAAATAGTTTGTAATAAAAGAGGCAATATCTTCCGCTTTTCGTCCGAATTCTTGGTTACAGCCAGTATAAAATATTTCATTGAAATTGGCTTTAATTTGTATAAATGTTGGAAGTGGGATGATTCGACTGATCGTTATAGAGCTTCTTATGGCTACCTGAGATATTTGTGATAATTAAATAATATTTTATGTGCTGTATTGTGATATGACGAAGTGGAATTTTCTATTACTGTTGTTTTATAACTGCAAGCCGAAATGACATTGTCCGAATCCCATGTGAATGTTTATTGAATGAAGAGAATGACATGATTTTGCAAGACGTTATAATAGCTAGCCCTAGAATTATACAGTTAACCTACATGAATGTCTGGCAAGCCTTCAAGCGCTGGGGAATAGAGATAACCTTTCCTCGCTGATACTGCTACCTAATGAGTTCCATTTGTTTTACTTGAAATATTCTCGCATTCTACACATGGTTAACCATCTTTCCTTCCCCTGTTCGTTCACAAAGTGAAACGTTTTAAGTTTCACATCATTTGTTAGAACACCTGACAGAAAGCATATTTTGGTTGGCATGCAGTGCATTGTAATTTGCAGTGTAGTTGGCAGGTGATTTCTTAATACTAACAGTAATTGGCCAATACGCGTTACTGCTTAGTCAAGAAGAAGTCATACAATTATATATATATTGTTATGCACTTTGTTCTGCAAGTAAGTAAATGATTTAAATGAAAGTAAGTTTTGTGTGAATGTAATTTAGGGAATACTGTTTTAAATATTTGAGGCGTGCAATATTGGGCTACTTAAAATCAGTTCAAGGTATGAGAGGAAACCAATTGACAAATATTGATACTTCACTAATGAGAGTGGTATTATTCAATAATTTAACATATTTAGCGATTCCATTCTGTAACAAGAAAAAGTGCTCTTGATTTGGAGACGTTTTTTATGTCGGCTTTAGAGTGAGCTAAGTCCCAGCCGGAGAGAAAATTATATAGACTTGAAACGAGGATTTTGACAATTAAAAAACAAAATATATAACTTACCTCGTTAATGTTGATATTTAAGAGATACTGTTTAGTAGATATTCTGAATTTAATATAAAATTTCATTTTTTTTCTATAGCAAATGTCATGAAAAAATGGAAATTTGGTTATGAAAATAAACAATCTACTCAATTATCTTAAGTATGATAACAAAATAAAAACTTTGTTGGGACTTAGCAATTGCTCAAATGGCCGACATAGTATGTTTCATATATATAAAGTACAATTTTTATATATGAAAAATATGCTACAAAGAAGCATTTCTTGTATATCTCATTTCCCCTACGTGTACTTTTCCTCATCGTGGTGTAGGGGATGACAGCATTTTCATGAGAATGGCTAATATTAACTCATGTTCCTTAACCGGAGAATGGATGCCTTTTTTCCCATGAGGTGCAGCTAGTGATGCTGGACGACTGGGAATCCTTTTCGTTGAGTTGGGCAATGGAGTTGTCTATATGGATGCCCATCTGGGGCACCTGATTGCATACTTAGGCGTCTTCCGATTCTGAGTATCCACCAAGATGGTCTTTCAGGAAGATCATGACAGGAAAAGACGCCAAGAACACAAACTCATCAAAAACATATTGTTATTCAAGACGATTAAAGACATCAATCATTATTATAATATTTATAATTTAGTACCTATTATCTAGTGCTGGAACAGATGTTTGTAATAGAATAATAAATATTTTACATGAAACGAAAAAGGTACTTATGTTAAAACTATGTCGGTAATACAAATAACGCATATACTATACAAAATAAAATGTAGAATCAAGACCGCACTCTTTTAAGGTAAAGACAAAATACAAAGTATTAGACTGGAACTCGTTAGCAGCCGGCGTGTCATGCTCCATTACCACTTTTTCTCGGCGAATACAACTTAACAACATGATGTCTTTTAGAAACAACCTTAAACACATAGACATCTTATTCGGGTTCGTTAACTGCCTACCTTATTCACGCTGGCACTGCGGGGATGGTTGAACATAGAAATGAAGCTGAAAGAAGCAAACAGATGTATTAAAAAGTGGTAAGAGAGAAAAAGGCGGCGGAAAGAGGCAAAAAGAGGTGGAAATTGGGGAAAACAGTAAAAATATGGAAAAAAGATAGGAAACGTGGGAAATCGTCGTATTAAGCTGACAGTATTTTAGTAAAGTAAATAAAATAAATATATAACAGTAAAAAGAGTGGTCAGTGTTTTGACAAGCCAGAAAGCATAGACGACCAATTAACGAAGTGTAAATGAGAAACGCTTCTAATTACCTTTTGAGGAACAAACTTTACAACATGAAGATAAAGGTGACTGTAAATAAAAAGAACTTGCTAAAATTACGATAAATTGCATAAACATTCACAAATATAGGAAATTTGCAATGCAGCATTATAAAAGACTAAAAAAAGATAACTTGCCGACTGTCTTAAACTGTTAGGTTTGAGTTTACGGGTATAGGAGCGTGTGTACGTTTGTGTATTTACAGTATTATGTAATTGTACATTATATTAAGTACAAGGTAGTTACATTATATTAAGTACAAGGTAGTATATGTTGTATATTGAGATGTCCTAGACACTAAAGAGGTTATGGGTCAAACTGCAGATGATTCTCTTCACAAAACGTTACATTCAAAGAAGTCAATGGCTTCACATCAGAATAAGACTAAAACGTAATTGTGAATTATTTGTTAAGATATACCTTACTTGTCAATCCAGAAATGGAGGTAGGGTGAATTTTTCAGACATGAAAACCAGGGAGCATTAAGGCAGTGCACAATCTCAGATCTCATTGGCTGCTTGTACAAGATGGTTACAACTTTTAATTATTTCACACCGTCTGAAGATAGAAATAGTTTAGATAGTCAATATATTGCTTCCCACATCTTGTGCAACATTTGGTGAATATGCTGAACAGGTTTCCTTATTTACTCAGTAAATACCAGACCATAAAGCGTCTAGATGTTGTATGGGATCTATACATCAGCAACAGCCGAAAGAGTTTGGTAAGGCAGAAAAGAGGATAAGGAAATTGGATTATTACCAGTTCCAAAAATAAAATTGAATTGTTTCAATATTTGTCACAGTGCATTTCAGTTCTTTTCACTGAAGGGGAGATGTATAACTTCCATTCTTTACCTCTTGATGAACTTTGGCTTGCATTTGGAGTGAAGAAACACTATAGGTTCACAACTCTGCGGCCAACCTTGGAGAAGAAAAGGCGAAAGCACTTTCATTTCTCCATGCCATCAGTGGATGTGATACATCATCGTCGTGCATAGGGAAAACAGCCTGGGACATTTGGACAGCTTACTCTGATATTACAGGGACACTTCTCTGTTTATCCCAGGTGCCCACAAGCATTATAGAAGAAAACATGTATCAGCTTCAAAGGTTCTTCATACTTCTTTATGACCGGACAAGTGAATGCACTCAGGTAGACCAGGCAAGGAAAGTACTCAATGCCAAAGGGGGGAAACTAGATTGTATATCTTCAACGAAGGCTGCCCTTATTGAACACACTAAAAGGGCAGCTTGTCAAGCAGGATATATTTGTGGGCAATCACTGGCAACAGCTACCAGACTCGTGTAATTGGGGATAGCTTGTATGATTAGGTAAATTTTGACAGACGTTGTGCTCTGGAGTTTTGTTTTTACCATTGTCATATTTATATTGTTTATAAGGAAGGGGAAAGGCATCCTTTCGTGTTTCTAAGTTTAGTCTCCTATACACAGTTGAAGAGACTAAACAAGCATATACATTTTCCTGATGATCCCCTGACTCAGCAACTTTTTCATGTTGTTTATGTTAGCAGTACTAAATGAAATTAGACCAGAATCAAATAAATCAGTATTATTTGCTTACCAACAAAACAAAGAAAATGAAAATGTATGTGTCCGATGATTTTGGCTGTAGGTACAGAAAACAAAACACGGTTCAGTCCAAACATATGATTTGTAAGCCGGTCAAAAACTTAAACAACGTTGGGGAAACCATAAGATATTTTTCCAACTCTAGGTGAATATTTAACTGTCCGGCTCACGATAATGCCTGACTCGTGATCACTTCACCTTAATAACTATTCATATGGTTTCGGCATGTGGTTAATATGCACAAATGTGATCTTCGAAGAAGTAAAATTATAGTCTATTGGGCCAATACTCGAAATCATACCTCCCCCACCCCTTAGGGATTTTCATTCACTATGTTTTTCAATTAACCAGAACCCTCCTCTTCATCACTGTTCCTTGGAAGATTAGGACACGTTAGCTTCAGTTTCATCATCATCTGATTCATGACTAAAGATGGGCTTCCAAATGAAATACAGTTACCTGTAAGTGACGAATATGATGATGATGAAACTGAAGCTATCGTGTTCAAATCTTCTGAGAAAGACAATGATGTAAATCAGGAGTGCATTTGACAATTAAATATAATTTTAAAAAACAAGTTCTACTGTTAAAATAAAGTAAATAATTGTCTTCGCCCTCTCTTTTATTCGAAATAATGGAAAATGTTGTTATTTTATACTAAAGCGATTATAGTCCAAAAACTGTTGAATATATATAAATAAAACAAGAGAGGTATACATGAAATTAATACCAAACCAATGCCGTTTAAAAAATATAAATAGGTTATATAGTTATAAAGATATCAATATTTATTCTATAAAATACGAAATGGTGGCCATTTTTAAAGATGGCGATCAAACGTGAAATTTTAGGAAAAGACTACTATGCCAATTTTCATAAAAGGCATGTCAGTAATGAATTCAGGTCATAAAAACAGCTTTCCCTTTAATAAATCTTAGATTCATGGGTTCAAGAGAGTAAATGTCAATATAAATACACGCCATTATATTTCCAAAAAGCTGTTATATTTAAAAAACTTTGAGTAGTATATTATGTTATCTTTACTATTAGTGTATCTAAATATTTACTTTAAGTACTAATAAAATAAGTTAAAATGCAGAGAAGCTTATAATGGCTAACAAATGGATTTGTTGGCTTTAATATGCATTTTATAGAGTCTTTAGAATACTGAACAAAGTTGGAAACAGTATGCATCTATAATCAGTTTTAAACAGCAAAGAGAACATGCAGATTTTGTTAATATGCAAATAACATATTTTCATTGGGATGTTAGACACAAAACAGAAACAATGTAACACAGAATTATTCCTTACATGTCAGCTACAGGCATAATTAGCTACATGGTTTGAAATGATCAATTCACTTTTAACAAGATAACACCTCTAGCACGAGTACCATTTAGCTGGATATCACGTGTTAGCGTGGGGCGTGTTTTGTCACGAACTATTGCAGTTTAGTAGTTATGCTAAATGATCACAGTCGTATTGGAGCACGCGTTCTTACGTTGGTAAAAAGGACACAATGTGCATGTAATACTGATAAAAACGTATTCCTTTGCAGTTATATCATTTGTTTGTACAGGTTGTCTCAACAGCATAATTCAAATTTTATTAAATGCCATAATGTATTTAATTTTCCACTTCTTTATTTATATTTAGATATTTAAGTTTTCTTTCTTTCTTTATTAGGTGCTTCCTATAAACGACAAAAGGTATTTTATTTCCAGACATTGCTTAATAATGTTATATTTAATAATTTAAAAAAAATTATGTTGTATTTCAACTTGAAATTCAATTATATTTCTTGTTCCTAGAATTACAAAATACTGTAGTGTGTAAACATTCCATATAAAAAAAAACAAAGCTAGGAAGGAAGGAAACATATAACAGATTTATTTCATTATTAGAAACGAATTAACTTGGATCGTGCTTCGCTTGGATTTGAACTTGTTCTGCAGATTAGTTAGCAATTTGTGAGATTCGAGATTCCAAACAAGTCTGCGATGGTTTTGCATATGTAACTTGTAAGAGCAATAGAACGATAGCTAGTATGATTATTTGGATCCTTACCAGGTTTAGTAAAAGGAATGATAATTGCCTTTCTCAAATCAGAAATAAAGTCTCCAGAAACAAAAATTTTATTGAAAATATTACGATGAACTAAAAGTTCAGTTAAATGTTTAAGAAGATGATAATAAATATCATCTGGACCTATTGCAGTATCATGAGATCTGTGAAGAACATTTCGTATTTCTTCTACAGAGAATAAATCGTTGCACACCTCAGTATTTCCAGATGTAAAGTTAATTGTTTGTTTTTCATAAACGTACGAGACACTTAACTATCACATATAAACGTCGTTACACTTTTTCGCAAATATGAGTCTGGGCAGGAAATAGAAATTGCAAGTAGGAAGTAGGAAGTCCTAACCTGAAGAACTACTGCTGCGTTCCAATCATCTGTTGATTATGGTATTCACTAAATCTCCAGTGGGAAATAGCATTCCAATTATTTAGTGATGAACTGTGAGTAGAAAAGCTATTTTTAGGCTGAATTTGTTTCACAGGTTGAATCGACGACTAATACTGGAAAAAACAGTATTCTGAAATATTTAAAAAATAAATCCGTTGCTTATCACAATTAATTAGTAGGCACATGCCTATATATTACTTATACACAAATCTAAACAAGTGCCATTCTCAGGGCATAAACATGTAAAGCACAATATATGTTCAACAGCACATTCCAAGCAATACGTAAACAAAGAAATGACGGCTCTCGCTCATTGACATGTATTACCTTTTGTAGCCGCCAAAGAAAGTGCAATTGGAACAACCTTCATACATCATTGATATGAAGGACAGGGCAAGATTTTGAAACGTACCCCCGTCTAAATTGGTTCGGGCACGTCCCCCCCCCCCCCCCCACCGGGCCCAATGTCCTAAGACAAGGGCACCGGGTCCGGGGAGAAAAGTTAAGAAAAAAGGGAGAAAATTTAATATGAAAGAAAGGGACCGTTTTTTTTTTTGATGAAAAGACGTCATTCAATGTCTTCTGTTATAAATCAGTTCGTTTTACTACAGTAAAAAGTGAAATCTTAGTATGAATGTAAAACATCACTTCATGGACCTAATAAATGTATGACATAGTTAATTTGAATAACATTAACAGTCGTGAACTGATATTATGTTATCTAATTAAATATTTAAAATGGTGGCTTGTTTGCCATCTCAGAAATTCTTACAAAATGCCTTCAAATTTTTTTTTTTATTGTAATACATGTACGCTTATTATACGAAATATATTTGACTAGATTGGTTGCTTTCGTCAGGAAAGTTCAAATGAACGTGTTTAATGTCATTTGCTATTATTATTATAATAGATTTGTAAGACAACGTTACAAATACATGCTTTAACCTAAATAAGACTTCTCTTTTTTTCTAACGTAAAAGCAGATGTTTTTCATTCATAATAATTTTTAAAAATTACGATCCTACCATCTTTACAGGTCGAACATGGTTCAGTGGCAAAGATATAGTTAAACTATGATGGAGTGTTAAGTCGATCCGATCAATGGCATTATAAATATGTTCCGGGCATTAGTATATCAAACACTGTGGTATGAGCTGTTTTGAATTTCAGAAAGTGCATATAAATGATTTCCTGTTCCTATCTTAAATCCGCCAATTTCTTTTGTAAACAGTTGCTGTAATTGGCGTGAAATAGCTGCTGATAGAAAAATGTAATTTGATGACGATTTGTAAACATTACTTTCCTTTCCGACCTTCCTGTCAATAATGATAACCGTTACAATCAGGTACATATATGAGCAAATACGTTTATCTGAATCAGAGATTATTTATAGCTGTGTTAAAAACTGATTGCCTTAATGCTATCGGAAAATTCTGCAATAGTCAATTATAGAATTAATATTGACACTAAATAGATCAGAAAATTAGCAATATACTTAATGTTCCATAACCCTTTATCAGATTACATGTATTAGGTTATCTGCTGTAACATGAACTGATGTGAATATAGCAGCACCACATTCGTTATAAAGCAGATAAATAAAAAATTCCGCATTAAGAAATGTTTCCTCTACTTGAAAACTTCAATAGCAGACCTACTTACGGCGTCCGTAGTGTACACTCTACGATATATGCTGAGACGCCAAGACGCGAATACGTTAATTATCCGAATTGCTTCCAATACACTTCTGACGAACAGCTCGATTCGACGCCAGAAATGTCGATTAATAACAGCCATTATATAGTCTGAACCGTGTTAAACTTTTTAAAGTTTGTTCCATTTTGCCAGATTTCAGTAGAAAATGCGGCTCATCTGAAGTTAATTACTACTTTCAGTCTGAACTTATACTGCGTCCCATGTAAAAACGAATTGATCACTGAGAAATAGTGGTTTAATCATATGGGACCTTGCGTTCACTAATCGTCATTTGGGAGTGAAAAAACCTGTCTCCATCTGAATTCACCTTTTAAGATAATTCACGTTAAATTGTTTTAATCAATATGGTTAACAATGTCTCAGGCAACAAGCCGAAAACGCTAGAATTGCTATTAAGGGAATAAATATTTTTTACATTTTCCTTGTGGGGAATCGCAACTCTGACGCTGGCGATTTCGCATAACATAAAAATGATCTACCCCCGACCCCCGTCCCTTTTTAAAAATCCCGTCTATTTTACTGAAAAAAATATTAATCTGACACAATTATATAGTCTGAACCGTGTTAAACTTTTTAACGGGTATTTTACACATTATAAAAAGAAATGTGTGCAAATAGAAACATATTTATAGATAAAGAATATTTTATTAAGTTGGAGCTAAAATTGTTCTCCATTTGTGAATATAGAGCTAGAGAAGTCGTGAACACGGTAAAGGGGTCATACAAATATTACGTATTGGATAGCGTTACGTAATACAATTCTGTTTTCTCTTAAATTCATACTATCACAGATGCTTGACCTAATTAATTTCCAAACAAAGAATTGATTTTAAAAATAAACATTTGATTTGTTCATAGAAATACTTCATTCAGCTAATTACATAACCACCGTATGTCGTTTATTATCAATATTTTAAAAATAATAATGAACTATGCTCATGGAAAAAAAAAATCGAAAAACAATTACGTTTTTTTTTTCCTAATTAAAAAGTATGACGTATATATTTCAAGTCACGTGGCGGATATCCCCCCGAAAGCCGTTATTTTAAAACATCTGAATATTATTGCAGCTGTAAAACATTTCGTACCAATTTATTTCTCCCACGAGAAGTTCAGATCTTGAAATTTGAAATTTTTAAATGTGAAAAAAATCCATCGAATCGACTTGGAATTCCCTGTGCCATGGTTCAGTTAAAATGTCTTGCGTGATATGAAAACGATATATAGTTTAACAAATGCATGTAAGTTTCATTCGTAATAAATATTTTGAGCACATATCCCCTTAAATTCCGTGGGACTATGCCTTTAAACATGCCATAATATTGTAATATAATGTAGGTTTTTAGAGGTAAATATAACCCCAAAACAAATATAAATAAAACTGGAATGCTTACACCAGACATTTATATATTTTATTTATGATTCTCTGGGTTGAGGTTAAAGCATATGTGTGCTATTTTTTCTACCGTACAGCAGTACTACACTTTATAAAGCGTCATATTAATTAGACATACATATAAATAAACATTGCCACGTTGCTTTGTCTGTTTGTTGGGGGAGGGGGGTATCCGAACGTAACATAATTTTTTGGGGTGGGGTGGGGAGTGTATGGTCTAGTGTTACTGAGTGTTACAAAGGGGTGGGTGGGTCCCTAATTTTGACGTATTTTTGAACGCCAAACAAATAGTATATTCTTTCATGTCGTGCTTTGTATGCTGTACTAATAATTTCAGTCCACAATTATAATCTGTATGTTCCTTGTTGACGACCTAGCAAGTGATGATCTTCCATTTGACAAGTAGAGTGTTTCAGTCGTCCGAGCTATTCTTAACTTCAGCTCAAAATTATTAACGTAAATTTTATATTCACAATTAATATTCAAATTGTTAGAAACAAATGCTTTATTCACTTTAAAAACAAAAGAAAGATATAAAAGCATTAATTAAAATACTGTTTTGCTTGATTTACCGTCGTTTCTGCATGTTGAGTTTAATAATCACGGTTTGGGAACACCCCTTATCGCGTGATGGTATTTGCGTGATTTCCCGTCGTTATTGCATGTTGAGTAATAATCATGGTTTGGGAACAACCCTAATCACGCGATGGTTTTTGAGGCTGCGTATAACCGTTTGCTTCAGGCTAATGTCGAGTGGTTCAAAAACTTAACATAGCAGTGTCGGATCCCGAAAATCCATTTAGAGAGGGTCCTAGAGAATCCTTGGATTTATTGACGTTAAATAATAATATAATTGTTTTACTAACGCAAAATTTTTAAGTGTGGCCGGTAAAGTAGTGTCGGAAATGAGTTTCGTCGATTATTTCTTTCATGACACTTTACCTAATTTAGCATTTACTTGATTATGCTCTAGGTGCTGTTTGCTCTTGAAATTATAAGAGATATTTTAGGAAACAGGTGATTTTCATATTTTAATTGAACAGACTATACCACATATTGATGACATATCCTTCACATTTTGCAATACTTGGTATATAATAGTCAGTTCCAATAAAGTGTGCAAATCACCTGTTCACTGACATTTTTCTTTTAATTTCAAGAGTAAACACCAACTTGTACATCATCTAGAGTGTAATCAAGTAAATGCTAAATTAGATAAAGAGTCATTAAATATATATTTACTAAATATTTTCTTGTAAGTTTAATATGAAAGAAATAATGGACGAAAATCATTTAAATTCTATTTCCAACACTACTAATAGATCCCGCTTTCATATCACGCAAGTTTCGATTTATATTCCGAAATAGTGCAAAACTGAGGTTCATGCATCTATGAACGGAGCGGGATGTAGCTCAAACGGTAGAGTGTCCGCCTGTGAATCGGTCGGTCGACGGATCGATCCTTCTCAGTGGACCCATTTGAAGTTAGGGCTATTTTCCGTTCCAACTATTGGTCCACAACTGGTTTATCAAAGGCTGTGGTATGTGCTGTCCTGTCTGTGGGACGGAGCATATAAAAGACCCCTTACTACTTATCGGAAAGAGTAGCCTATGTGGCGGCAGCGGCTTTCTTCTAAACATATGTCAAAATGACCATATGATTGACGTCCAATAGCCGAAATAGATGAAATCAATGTGTTCTAGAGGCGTCGTTAAATAAAACAAATTTTACTTTTACTTTTGCATCTATGAACTAAGCTGGTTCTCGACTGACTATTACATAGACAGCCGGTAAGATCCGGGCTTTTTGCGAAATCTGATTAGTTAAGAGACCTGTATGAACTGACCAATCAAATCATGCGTATTATCTTTCCCACACTTTTATGCACTTCCGTTGTATTTTACAAAGTTTTATCCACAATCAACATCTACTATTAAGTTTGCCAGGACGACAAATTGCCGTTCTACTTGATGTCTATCTGTCCGCATGTTAAATGTTCTTTTCTTTGGTTAATTTACAAACAACGCATATGTTTACGTTTACTTTTCGAGGGGAAGGCATCGACTAAAAAGTGCTAATGACGTAAAAAAAATATAAAAATAAAACTTTTAATCAATTATTATTTAATTTTCATTTTTCTAAAAAAAAAAAAAAATTGAGAGAGGGGGTCTTATGCATGCACTTGGAATAGTAACATGTTTGTGTAAACACTTCTCAATTACTGTCGTTCAGAATAGATGCCTAACAGAAGCAATATATTTGAAGCTAAAACTTCTTCCCCTTAATAATATCATTAATGTTTCTTGTTAGAACCTCTAATAAAGAAATATTCTGATTAGTCACGAACAAAAGTATGAAATCTGAGTTAACAAACTCGTTTGTTATATGTTGCGCGTGCCATTGTTGCCTGAACTTCAATCATTGTAACCAATGTAAAAATATCCCAGTATGTGCTTGTAATTAACATTCTGCTGTTGCCATGGTTTCAGACGTGTAACCAACATACCTCGGTCATACTTTCTGTAGCAATACTATTGTTTGTAGTTCCTTCTTTCCAGATGCGGCAACGATAAGAAAATAACATACAAAACTTTCACCGAAATCTCTTAAATGGGATACTGAAGTGTACAGCGTTCCATATAGAATGGGTTAATGTACACAATTAAAAATGTACATAACTTTTGTTTTAATGTCTTTGTACATAAAAACGCGTTTTACCGTGTATAAAAGTAAGAAATGGAACTCTTCTTTTTGCAAGAACATAGTCGTACTTTGTGACGTCTTACCAGTATATGGTCATGATTATTACAAGGCAGGAAAGACATTTTCTTTCATAAACTCTTGTTAAGTGTAGTAATATAGTCTATAGTAAATTTGCGCTACTTGGAACATGGGTTTTGACGAATAAAAAACAAAATATATAACTTACCTCATTAATGTTGATATTTTTCGAAATAAAAAAAAGTCCTATTTTTTGTGTAGGTTGGTTTGTCCATTGGTTCTACAATGTTTAAACGGCAGTCAAAAGTATTTTTTTTTACATTTCGAGCCGGCGTTAA
>JAULBS010123217.1:0-13987 GCA_032355785.1 Symmetromphalus regularis | reverse complement strand
GAATAAGCCCAAGCATCACATGGTTGGACAAATACAAGTAATTCTGTGTGCGATTCTGTTACCCATACCCTATAAAATAATTACCAAAAACACCCCCTGAAACAAATCAAAATAAAATAAATTCCCCAAGGGACTCAATGTGAGGCTCCTTACATATCATTCTCCATGGCATCCAGTACCACTAGGTCAAAAATCAGCTATGGTATATTTTTGGAAGGTCAAACCCTATCTCGCCCGGACTAACTGTAGACTCTGCTAAAGTGTTCCCATCTGAAATAATTTCCAAGTGATTACCTGATTCGGCATCTATCTACAATTGAAATTCAGGCAATAATTGATGTCCTGGAAAGGATAAAGCATTCTGACGCATCCAAATTTGTTATTTTTTCAGACACACTTTCGATTCACCAAGCTTTACATAATATGAAGCTGGAACATCCCTTGATAGGGATAGTGATACGAAAGTGTGTCTTTTTATCTCCTAAAAAGGAAATTGTATTTTGTTGGGTGTGCAGTAATGTTAGCATTAGGGGAAATGAAATGGCAGACCTAGCTGCCAAGTCTGCTTTGAATTTACCTTGTACCAATGTGGGTATCCCATATACAGATACATTTTTAATTAACAAATAGTTTTTGTCTACCTGACAAAGTGAATGGAACAATGCGGGAGCGAACAAGTTTCATTCCATAAAGCCAGTCTTGGAGGATTGGCCGTCCTCCTACTGACGGTCATCCAGGGATTAAGTTATCTTGTATCATTCCCTTATTTGTCATACATATTTAACATATTTTTATTCTAAACAAGGATCCGCAACCTCAGTGTGAGGACTGTCAATGTAGATTAGGACAGATTTGTTTGGTAGTGAGAGTGTTGTGGAATCGTTTAGGTTCCATCCACAACAGATTAATCTTTTTAACATATTATTTATTATATATATTTTTATCATAATGATATGTTTATCACAATTCTTATATATATATATAAGAATTGAAATTGTTAATGTTTGAGTTTCATGGAAGTATGAACCGCAAAACAGCTTTACACACTGTATGAACGGCGTTGTTTTTGGACAATAATCCCTTTAATATAAAATAAAAGCATTTGCAATTATATCGAAAAAAGAATTATTTACTTTATTTTAGCTGTAGAACTTGACTTTTTAATTATATTATTTGTCATTTAATAATGCTGGTTCAAAGACATTCCTTCTCTTCATCACTGTTCCTTGGAAGATTAGAACACGATAGCTTTAGTTTCATCATCATCTGATTTATCACTAAAAATGGGCTTCCAAATGAAATACAGTTACCCGTAAGTGACGAATCTGATTATGATGGAACTAAAGCTATCGTGTTCAAATCTTTCGAGGAAGACAATGAAGAAGATCAGGAGTGCATTTAACAAATAAATGTAATAAAAAGCCAAGTTCTACTGTTAAAATAAAGAAAATAATTGTCTTCAACCTATCTTTTTTTCGAAATAATTGAAAATGTTATTTTACGCTAAAGCGATTATAGTCCAAAAACTGTTGAATATATATAAATAAAACAAGTGATTTATAGATCAAATTAATACTTAAAGAATGCCTTTTTAAAAAAAATCGGTTAAATAGTTATAAAGATATCAATATTTATTCAATAAAATACAAAAAGGTGGCCATTTTTAAAGATGGCGTTTAAACGCGAAATTTTGGGAAAAGACTCCTATGCAATTTTATTACAGGAATGTCAGTAATGAATTCAGGTCATAAAAACAGCTTTCCCTTTAATAAGTCATGGGTTCTGGGGTTCAAGAGTATAAATGTCAATATACATACATAACACCATTATATTTCCAAAAAGCTGTAATACTTTAAAAACATTCAGAGATTTTGAAATGCCATAATGAAATGGTTTATAGATTATTTCAATACCTATGTAACACAGTGTAAAAAATAAAATTAGCTCCTTTAGTTATCGAGATTTTTATAATTATTTAAAATAATGCAAAATGGCGGCCATGTTTGAAGATGGCAGCTAAATGGGAAATTTTTGGGAAACGACTCCAATGTCAATTTTTATCACAGGCATGTCAGTAATGAACTCAGGTCATAAAAACAGCTTTCCCTTTAATAAATCTGTGGTTCTGGAGTTCAAGAGTGTAAATGTCAATATACATACACAACACCATTATATTTCAAAAGATCTGTTATAGTTAAAAAAAATTATGAGAGATTTTGAAATGGCGTAATGAAATGATTTATGGATTTATTTCAAGATGTTAAGAACTGTCTTACGTTATCCACTGCACCATCTTGCAAGATGTTAACAACTTTTACGCTATCCACTGCACCATCTTGCAAGATGTTAACAACTTTTACGTTATCCACAACACCATCTTGCAAGATGTTAACAACTTTTACGTTATCCACTGTACCATCTTGCAAGATGTTAACAACTCTTACGTTGTTCACTGCACCATCTTGCAAGATGTTAACAACTCTTATGTTATCCACAGCACCATCTTGCAAGATGTTAACAACTTTTACGTTGTCCACTGTACCATCTTGCAAGATGTTAACAACTCTTACGTTGTCCACTGTACCATCTTGCAAGATGTTAACATCTCGTATGTTGTCCACTGTACCATCTTGCAAGATGTTAACAACTCTTACATTGTCCACTGCACCATCTTGCAAGATGTTAGCAACTCTTACGTTATCCACTGCACCATCTTGCAAGATGTTAACAATCCTTACGTTGTCCACTGTACCATCTTGCAAGATGTTAACAACTCTTACGTTGTCCACTGTACCCTCTTGCAAGATGTTAACAACTCTTACGTTGTCCACTGTACCATCTTGCAAGATGTTAACATCTCTTACGTTGTCCACTGCACCATCTTGCAAGATGTTAACAACTCTTACGTTGTCCACAGCACCATCTTGCAAGATGTTAGCAACTCTTACGTTATCCACAGCACCATCTTGCAAGATGTTAACAACTCTTACGTTGTCCACTGTACCATCTTGCAAGATGTTAACAACTCTTATGTTATCCACAGCACCATCTTGCAAGATGTTAACATCTCTTACGTTGTCCACTGTACCATCTTGCAAGATGTTAACATCTCTTACGTTATCCACTGCACCATCTTGCAAGATGTTAACAACTTTTATGCTGTCCAATTAATCTGTTATACTTAAAAAACTATCAGAGATTTTGAAATGCAGTAATGAAATGATTTATAGATTATTTCAACAGCTGTGCAATGCAGTTTAAAATATTTAAATAACTCCTCAGGTTATCGAGATTCTGACAATTATTTAAAATAATGCAAAACGGCAGCCATTTTTGAAAATGACAAGCAAACGGGGAAATATTGGGAAACGACTCCGATGCCAGTTTTCATCGGAGGCATGTCAGTAATGAATTCAGGTCATAAAAACAGCTTTCCCTTTAATAAATCTGTGGTTCTGGAGTTCAAGAGTGTAAATGTCAATATACGTTCACAACGCCATTATATTTCAAAAGATCTGTTAGGTTAAAAAAAAACTAACAGATATTTTGAAATGGCGTAATGAAATGATTTATAGATTATTTCAATACCTATGTAACGCAGTTTAAAAAATAAAAATCGCTCTTCTGGTTATCGAGATTTTGACAATTATTCAAAATACTGCAAAATGGCGGCCGTTTTTAAAGATGGCTGCCAGACAGTAGATGTAAGAAAAAGATTCCCGTGCTAATTTTCATCACAGGAACGTCAATAATGAATTTCAATCATAAAAAAAGGTTCCTAAGAAAAACGCACGGGGTGGATATTAATGACCGGACTATAACAATCACAAATTATTAATTAAAGTAAAAATATAAATAAAATAATTATAATGAAGAAAAATGACAACGTATTGTATTGTTGTTTAACGACCCACACTTCCACCCCTGCACATAAAAATAATAATCATTGGCTATTGCAGTATTGGGGGGTTAAAAAAACCGCAATCATTGGAGGTAAAAAAAAAAGAAGAAACATTGGGGGTTAAAAACAAAGAGATAAAGACAATAAAAACTATATAAATAATAGTTACGAAGCTTGCCACTCCCATTTGTTGCCAAAACAAAAATTGAGGTAACTGCATCTTTATTCGGCGACTTCGAGAGATTTTCACACAAACTATAGAAATTATTATTCATGGGCACGAATAATTTTCTGTATTAACTGTTAATGATGTAAAGAAATGTTCAAACATTTGCGTAAAACACTCTACCAGGCAACTAATCGCTGTTCAGATACGCCAAAAGTCTTCGACAAATATATCTGCAAGTTTACACTATTCGCCGAACATCCGTCGCAACACATTTCATGAAATGTACTCAAAACAAAGCCAGTGCCGCGCTTGTGAGCTTGTCACTCAACGATCATTAGGTTCGCATTTCATATCGTACATGTCTATATCAATACAACACTATTCGTTCAAATATTATGTCTATTTACCTTACGGATTGTTCATTGCTTTTTATTTCATAATGGACTCTCTGTTAGCCGCGTTTGATCCGGTCCGTATTTTTGTTTTGTACTTCAAGGCACGTGCGTGCCGAGTTTGTGTTTTTTAGAACACGACCCACACTGGTAATCACCCCCATTCATTTCCGGAACGTTCGATTATGAAAAGCAAAATAATTTTTTTTTTATAAAATTTATGAATATGTACTTATGTTATTATTTTAAAGCAACCAATCTACAACCATGTTGACGTGTTAGTTGTACGTAATGACAGGTCATATCAAGGTGGTTGGTGTCAGAAAGGGGGTTGGGGGCTTTAGAAATGGGAAGAATGTTTTAAAGCTGTTATTACAGGGGTATTGGAACCCGGTAAATATGTTCCTTATTCATCGTTGAATTATTCAACGGAAAATTCTGATTCCCCCCCCACCCCCCACCCCATATGAAGTTTGTTCCAACGCTCATGTGGTATTGATCCCACTTTGTAAATTAAATCGTTTTCCTTTCCAAAAATGTATATATCAAATAACTAGCCTCAACATATAAAAGCAACTTGGCTTAAATATACATATAAAAAGTAGCCAATATGGAGGTAACATTATTTTAAAAGATTTAATTATATTTAATATATGTATGATATATATTAGACATTAATTAAACAATGTGTTATGGTGTCACTAAATAAATTTTTGTTTATTTCTTTTATTTTAGAATCTACAAATATTGGCTCTAGACATTTCCACATAGTAATAGTTAAGATTATCTAAATTTTCGAAAGACGTAAATTCACTGTAATTTTTATATATTTTTTTTTTCAAGTTCAATCTTTCAAGAAGACATCTCCATCAGTTATTTATTTATTATTCATGTATATATTACCATTTGCGGATTATAATGGGGGCAAACGCCCCCGGCCAAAGGTTATGACCGGCCCAAAATTTTGAGTAAAACAAATTGAGAATAAAACATTTGAAGGTAACTGCTTTTAATTACTTTAAAACCGGCCCAATATATGTATCCTCCGGGGTCCTGTTAAGGCTAATTTGGCACTGTATATTACTTAATATAAATTACACTATCACAATAATAACATTTGTTACTATTACTAAAATGCAACTATTCTGCATTGAAAAACAGGAACAGCATTTAATAATTAGATGATTATGCTTCTGTTTTTTGCCCAGGTGTGACAGAGGTAAATATGCGGTATTACCTCCCGGTCGATGACACGTCGTGCGATAAGTAGGCTTGATTGCACGCGCGCTTATTTGCAACAGATAGATAGCGGTAAATTCGATTTTCTGTCTTTGATTTCGAATTATTATGCGCGAAAATATAAATTTTACGTCGCTGAGATCTAATCGTGTTCGTTATCTTCTTTTCAGAATTGTTGTCATGGAAACGAGTAAGCGTCTGTCACCTGGTGCATCGTTAAATTAATAGCAGGACTATTGAACTGAAACTGTATCTGCGTAGCACGATATTAGACACCGGTCGAATGTGTCTGCCATTAGAAACGTGCACTGTGTTATGTTAAAATTAAATCATAATTAAATACATGAAAGCTGTCTAAAAATCAAAGATCGGGGTACACTTTGCAAAGGATTGGAAAAATTAAAAACGTGCTTTTTAACTCGCTTATGTATAATTTTTTTAATGTTTATTCTTCCATTGGTTGATTCGTTATTAACGAGGTGTCTATCAACATAATTATACTGCCCCCCCCCCCTTTTTTTTTTTTACTTCATTGACCAATAAATTTATTTCTTAGCACATTAGTTTTATAATTTTATGATTATATTTTTATATCCAGTAGCGGATCCAGAAAATCCTCGAATTGTTTAACATAAAAAAAAATCATAATAATAATATAAATAATTTTAAAAATCATAATTTAAAAAAAAATTAAATCGCAAAATATAAATCCTCTACTTATATCCTTTGAATTCTTTGCCATGTTGGAATACAATCTGTATTTTTTATATTAATTGCTGATTTTTATAAAGTCAATAATCTAACTTTCTTTATAGCTTGGGGGTAGATGTTATTACACTTTTGAATTTTATGAAGGTGGGCGACAACCCTCAAAAAGGAATGCGAAAGAAAATTCTCTTCCTCTTTTTTTTCTTAACTGGCGTCACTGAATATTAAGTTTTATAAAGTTGATCGATTCTTTGTAATTAAAATACCAGAGAAAATTCTGTTGTTTCATTTCTAGATGTAATGATTGGTTGGTTCTATTTATTTCCATGCTTATATCCAATAATTATTAAGGTTCGAGCACGCTATCTTGGATACATAACTCAGCTTCCTGTGTCGTTTGTCTAGGACAGAGGTTAGTGAGATTATAAGAGACGAAACCCGCTACCGCCACACTAATGCGGTTACTCTTACCGGTAAGCAGTAAGAGGTCTTTTTTTATGTACTATCCAACAAACAGTACAGCACAAATCATGGTATTTGATAAACCAGATGTGGACTACTGATATGTGTATGTGATGTACACATATCCATTCAGCTTTGCAATCAAAGCAATTATAACATTAATTTGCATAAAATACCAATAATTAGATACTTTAATTTATAGTGAAGGAAATCAGAAATAATACGGAAAGGAAATTAAACTGAAATCATTAGCCAAAATGTGACGAACACTTTGTCCGTTAAGAAGATTGCACTAACAATTTTCCTCATTAAAATGTGTTTCTTGCCAAAACATGCGCGTTTTCGATAATAATATCAAACTGAACGTATCAAGTACCATCAGCCATGGCGAAAATTCTGTCCAAGTTTCCTCCTTTTTCACAAAGAGCATAGCGTCATTTTTCAAGTTGTTTGGTTTTCCAAACGAGCTATAGCATACGACTCTCATTAGATCCCCGTCCTCGGATCAGAGTTCATAGTTTTTCTGAAAGCACAGGCGTTAGCATTTCGGCCACGTTTCGTGTTTTGTTGGCTTAATTGGCAATGAGCGACTCATTAAACCGGTTGACTAGGCATGTAAACAAACGTAGCTGGAAGTGCACACGAGGAAACTTCAACTGAAAGGGCAAGTTTGGGTGCACAATGCTCTCCAATAGAACGTCATCTATATAGCACTTGTGTCCTCTCGTGTATCCAATAATCGGACCTTCCAACTGGAATAAAACAGACACTCTACTGTAATACTAACTGGGAATAATTTGATAGTATTCAAAGCATGGTCCTTTGGAAAAAAACAATGATCAAATGAGTTTTGATTGAGATAGAGAAAAAAAATATTCGTCAGTATAAATCATTACATGTGCGCATCTGTCATCAGTTTGGAATCCTATACCCTGAGGACGTTTGTCCAATGTCTTGAAGGAACTCGAGTGGTTTGTACACACGCATAATATAATATGGAACTTCAAAAAATAACATGGACCGTTTCTATGTCCAAGAAAATTGTTTCGCAAACAAAATTTACTTGATTTGAAGAGAGGCAAGTGAATCCAATGTAATGAGGTTGTGATGGATCATATTTTGCCCCCTCCCCCCCCCTCCGAAAACAAAGCTAACACTTCATATTTTTGGCAACGTTCATCCACTACTCTAATCTCTTCTTTTTATACAACCTTGAAGCTTCTGTATTTGGGTGACTTATTTACCAGTCACATGATAGTAAATAAAATCTTATTTTGTCAATTGTAAATGCAGAAGAATTCTATATTAGTTACATTAATAATTCGTGACGGCTTCTTTCAATGAAATGGTAAAATTGTTGTAGAAATATTCTTTATATATCTATAAATTAACGAAATAATAATTATTTTTCGTTTGATTAGTTTTTTTTTCATAATATATGTTAAGGTATTAATTTTATTTCACGTGTCATTAAAATGTTTATAAATATACGTTGTAATGACATTATTTAAATATTTTATTTACATAATTTATTTTGCATTTGTAAACAATATTTTCATAACCTTTCAATTTATATAATTTCTTTAATAAATAAATACGTTTTTCTACTGAATGTTGTTAATTATTAATTTAACAACTTCTCTATTATAAAGAACTGTGCAATACCTATTTGCAATTTTCTCTAAAATACTAGGATGTGAATTAGATCACCAAAATGGCATATATAAGTTTCGATCTTTTCAAGAACAAAAATCTGTTTCGATAAATATCTTTGCCATTTATCGTCAGAAATTATTTCCATAAATATCTTTGCCATTTGTTGTCAGAAATTATTTCTATAAATATCTTTGCCATTTTTTGTCAGAAATTATTTCAATAAATATCTTTGCCATTTTTTCGTTAGAAATTATTTCAATAAATATCTTTGCCTTTTTCCCCCAGAAATTATTTTTTGAAATACCCAATATCACAATATCCCTTATTCGTATTTTTCAATCGCATGTTGGTTATATTTGACCAGTGTGTATTTATTATCATATATTAATTATTTATCAGAAATCTTGACCAATAAGCATTTAATATCAGACATTATTTATTTATGAGAAATTCATTGTTCTAAAACCGGTATATTAAAGGTGGTGGTACCTATAATAAAACGATCGTTGCTTGGTGTGTTCAAATTATTATGTTCAACACCTGGTTAAACAGTTACAATATGCTTGGGTGTTGTCAAAGAAACATTCCACTCTTTTGTTTTCACAAAAAATAGACCGCGGACATGTTTAGCACTGTATAGTTGCGTGTATACTATTTTAAGAATTAAAATCATTCTATAAATAATTCTGACAGATTCAAGTGTTTACATTTTTATTCTGTCTTTTACATATCACTAAGAACAAATTAAATAGTCCGTTTAAACCGAGAATTGCCGATATTAAGTGGTAAAGGCGTTGTATATCAAACGACTGAGTTTATTAATGTGGGTTTTGGACCAGTCTTACAGTGTGTGTTCTTGTATAAACAAAATCCGCTTTCTCACAACATACCACCCCGGAAAGAACAAACAAATCGGGAACATTTCGCGATTTTATTAAATCTGATGAAACGCAATTTTATCCTTTTGATGTGATAGATGTATAGATGAAGAACACAAATTGATTTTTTATACAGACATAATATATATATATATATATATATATATATATATATATAAATTGAAAAGAAACTTATCGACCGAAATGTAAATTTAGCATATATGTTTTTAACTTTTCTAATACAAGTTTATGGGTGTTTGTGTGTGTGTGTGTGTGTGTGTGTGTGTGTGTGCATACGCGCGCGCGTGTGTGTGTGTGTGTGTGTGTGTGTGTATTCTTTATATATATGTATATAATGAATTTAATGATTATATTTTTTTCAAAGAGTCATATGATAAATTAGTACAATACTATTTATATAAAATTACATTGAATTTTCATCGAGCATATGTGTTGTCAGAGACGCATAAAACTTTTTATTACATGAAATTAATACATATTTGAATATATTATTGAAAGTAATAGTTATATAAAAATCTGAATTATTAACTGTTAAATATTAGAATGGGATATAAATGCATGCAGGACCAATTTTACCCGTCTTTTAATGTAGTAATAAAAATCGTCACATTATATTTTATTATTATAATTATGATCAAGGGACAAGTTGTAATGTATAACATAATTCTGGAAAGAATAACTTCAGCCGCTGGCAGATTATTACGTTTATAATAAATATGATTTTTTTTTTTTTTTAATTCCTTTTTATAATATTTATTTTTATAAAAATAATGTAATGCATTTTGCCTCAGTGGTTGAATATTTCAGACATCGAAACTTTGATAATATCACTTCAGTAATGAAAGAAAAACATTTTGTAAATATTCGTTATTTCGATCGAATTTAACGCCGCTCGGCTAGTAAATATTTTCTGCCTTCAGCATCTCAACACATAGTTTTGAATTTCGTTTCATAAAACTAAAAATCACAGCTAGGCTCCAAGTTTACACTTTGTGAATACTACATTAAGCAGGAAAACTTGAAAAGCAGCATTAAGCTTGTCCTAAGTCTAACATGCATTGTAAGACAGCCTGTATAATCTCTTTGACGATATCCCGCCATATATGCACACAGTTCAGACGAACCGACAGCACGTACTACGTCAGGGCCATGGCTACAGTGTCGTCTGTTCCTATTCACATTGCTGCTACAGCTGACTTCGGACATCAACAGTAATTTAGGATTGGTTCTTCCATTGCGCATGTGTGGTTTGGTTTTGCACGTGACGTAATGTCCTTTGATTATGGTTCATCAAAAGCAACAATTTAAAAAATATATATAATTTAAAATAATAAATAAATAATATATATATATATATATATATTAATAAAAATAATATTAATAAAAAAAATTAAATGCTACTGTCTTGCTTTCTATACAAACCCACAAACTGTAACGTTTCGATAGTAGTTTCTGTGTAGGCTTAACGTTACAATAGGTATCACGTCACTACTGATTTTCACCCTCTAAGTGTAGCAGCTTAATATAGTCCGGGTAAGAAATATTTCTGTTTTAAATAATTAATATAAATTAAGGCAATACATGTTTTTTTAATGTAAAACATTCTGAATGACTCTATGTTGATTTATTGAAGCAGTCAATGTACCATCATTCCCATAATTAGAATAAAAATGGAATAATTCACCATTGTGCATGTTATGACTTGTCACTGTGCATGAAACTGTGACATCAGATGGTTTAAGTAGGTTTAAGGTTACATAGTTAAGAATATTTCTGGTCAACATATAAGTATTTTGTAGCTTAATTATTGTCAACAAAGTATAATTAAAAAAAAAAGTTAATTATTTGTCTCATGATATTCAGACATTATACAACGTGTTATGACAGAAATTATATTGAAATGCATACAAACATATATGTTGGTGCTCAGGACCGGATTATCTCCCACTGATGCCCTAAGGACATTCAGATCTTCAATTTACAAGATTCAGTTTTCTTGCAGGTGGTGCCTTTTTTCACTTTCTGTTGTGCCCCCTTTCCCCTTGGTGCCCTAAGCCTGTGCCTTTTATGCGTACTTGTTAATCCAGGTCTGGTGATGCTCAGTATGTGTGCTGTGTACAACAAATAATATGTTATATCCTGAACTGTCCTTTTTTTAAAGATGAAAGAATTTTTTTCCCCAAGTATTGTCAATCGAGACCAATAATAAATGAATATAAATTTTAAATGATATTTGAATCTAAAAAAACTTCATAATAATAGAATATTCTAAAGTCCCGTGGCTGAAATTAATATCATCAACTTAATCATATTTTGTACATTATTAGCAATAAAGTTTTCTGCCATCTTGTCATTTTATCTATGTATATAATATTTTATTGTACCTCCTTTGCCGTTGAATTACGGCCAGAGTGAAAATAAAGTTCTGTTCAGTTAGCCTCATAGCATAATTGCCTAACTTATTTGTAAGCTTTTGGATGGTATTCAAATATATATATTCAAATGGTAACTACGAACATATAATTATGTAAACAAATTTTCAAAAACTATTTAATGTAACAATAACATATATAAATATATATTTATATCTTGCAGAGAATGGGTCAAACATGATTTAGGCAGATATTGATTATGGGTTGTAACGAGTGTTCTTATTCACTGTATAATATAGGCAATAATGCAGGGTGAAGCTGCAGTGTTAGGGACCTCAATTATGTAGATATCTCCTTTTGTGCAAAATATGAGTAAGGTATACTTTGAAAAATACTGCAATATGTACTACAGTATACCGCATTATATGCTTTATGCTATGAGGCTAATGAAATACATTATTTGATCAATAATAATATTTCTCCTACTTCTAGACAAAGGTCATTCACGTTTGTTTTATATAGTTAGTCAAACATGGGCGATTTTGGTTAATAGGACAATGTTTTGCTTAGTAACACTGATAGTAACACTGATAGGGGTTTAGATGTCATAATGGTATTTTATGAGTTACTAGGAGTGCTTTTGGCTAAAGACAAATTTTGTCTGTAAAGAAAACTGTAAAATTATGATACTTTAATGGTAGACATCAGTGGCGTACATTCCTTTAGGCTCTGTACGCACATGCCAACACATTCTTTTCAAAAAATGCCTCTGAATGCAAGCCCGTAGCCAGGATTTTTGAAGGGGGGTTCTTTTTGGTATTAAAAGGGCACTTGTCAATCAAAACCAAATAACTTTTCAAAGAGCTGGGGGGCTCTAGCCTAGTTTGAAAGGGCACTTCAGGAAAAGGGAGTTCGTTCGAACCCTACGAACCCCCCTGGCTATGGGCTTGGAATGTAGCTGCGGCGATATAGACTTTAAAAAATGTCTAGGGGGACATGGCCCCGGACCCCCCAAAAGGAACTGTGCGTACACATTTATTTATGCCAAGCTATGTCCTTGGACGTTCAAGTCGCACATGGCAATAAAAGCTCTTTTTTTTCGAGGCACAAATGAAAAATTATGATTGCATTTGCAAGTACATACTTATATATATATGCAAACACTGCTATGCCCTTCTATCAGGTTTTGAGCCCTGGGTGATGTAATTTTTGAAAATCGTATGATGCCTTTCAAGTAATAAAGATACAAACATCTTGGTCAAGAGCAATTCTCCATTCAGTATGGTTTGGGTAAACCAGTCCAGTTGGGTACTGACTTCCATCTTGGAATTGTGGTGGATTCACTGAAACAAAAATGGCCTAAATTATCAAAAATATTATTATATTTAAATGGCTAATTTTGTTATTCATTGTAGTTTTTAATTTGTTTCTTAATTTATCAGTTTTGAAAATATTTTATTTATTCTTCAGTTATGTTCGTGTTACGATTTATATTTATCAACTTTTTTCTCTTCCCCCCACCCCTTCCCATTTTCAGGATATATTTTCATGCTTACCATATTCGACCGTTTAAGCAGACACACCCTCGTCTGGTGGCTGCTTTAACTGCTAAGATTGTTTTTGTGCTGAGTAACGATGTTTACAAATGTTTTACGTAGAGAGTAGTTCTTGTGAGAATAAATTGGTGTTATTTTACCTCTCAGATGTCGTTGCAAAGCGCCGTTCAAACTGATGTCAGGAGGAAAGTAGAGATTTTTTTATACATCTACCATGACGTGCGTTTAAACGAACGATAAATATAAGATTTTTTTTTTTACCGCACGGTGCGCTTAAACGGTCGAATACGGTATATGCAATTAAGGTTCAAGGACACTGACCTGGCACACAGTTAGCCTTACACTGTAGAACAAACATGCAATTTAGTTAAATCCATTTAACCAAAATTGGCAAGCACTTTACAAGTTTTGTATAATAATACTTTTATTGTTCGTACCTCCACCAAGTAAAGTTATACATCTCTGAGGCGTTGTCTGCCTGAAATAAACAAGTCAAGCATGAAAGAACATCAATATGCAAAGGAAAGGAATGCATGGGAGTTAGCAGAACATTTTCCAAAGACAGAAACCCAAACGAAGGAGTGTAGTGACCGAGTCGGGAGGGGGGGGGGGGGGGGGGGGGGGGGGGGGGGG
>JAULBS010123206.1:0-13987 GCA_032355785.1 Symmetromphalus regularis | reverse complement strand
ACTTTAAAAAGAAAATATGTAAATCTATTACTTTCATAGTGTGTGTTGGGGTTTTATTAATTTAAAGAAAAGTTTATTTTTTTATTTTTTATTTATCAACAGGACATAATGACAGTCTAGTTCAATACATTAATATACGAATTGCCTCCCTTTAATCCTGACGTCTGTGCGTGTCCAGCAGCCATTTTGAAAAGGTTGTTTGAGGAAGATTGTCGGAATAAAGTGATAAAATTTGTTGTTATTGTGATAGTTTTCACAATGACTGCCCACGATCAAATTAGGGCAATGCTTGATGAGCTAATGGGTACCTCTAGAGATGGTAAGTTGAAGAAAATGTTTTTTTTTAAACGTTTTTGTTTTTTTGAAAGATTAATGTACACGTAACAAAAAAAATAAAATCTGTTGACCAACAGAATTTCGTTTTATTTTCAGAGGAAGTTAACAGTATTTTTAATAAGGTGATTAAAGTTTATTAATGAAAGGGTTTGTTGGTTGTTTTTTGCTTCTTAGTCCGTTGGTGATAAATATTAAATTACAGTTACAAAGGTGTATGGAAGACAAACATTTATGAAAATATGTCAACATCATGAACATAGATATGCAGACCTTAGTTTCTACGGTGTGCGGGTATGATTGCACCCGTAATTTCAATCAACAGGTGATAAACTGCACTCGTACCACTTGGAAATTGCTCAACTAATTAATAATATGTAATTTCATACTTTTGTCAGCTCATTACATAATAACTCAAGTCTTCTATAAATATTACAAACATATGTACTGTATATTGACTTCATAACTCATCATATCCAGTGTTGGAAATTCATTGAGAATTGAGGTGGTCACCAGGGCTCCGAACTTTGAAAAGTTGGTAGACCAACCTTTTTTTCAAGTATTACAAGTTTACCTAAATACAAGTTATTAAATTTTTTTGTAAGGCAAGTGTGTCACACAGTGTGTCAAAAATAAACTCCAGAAATATAGTAACACCCGGAATACACATTCTGATGACAAATTTTAATTTATTATATATCATATCTTTTTAAAAAACTATGGTCTGGATATGACGAAACACTAATTATTATAATACACCAATTAACAGGGTTTGCACCAGTTCAGAAATTGTGGCGTGTAAATCTTTCCATAGATTTTAAAACTCTTGAATTGTGAATTTTTTTTTTAAATGTTTGATTTTGGCTTTATGGTTTAAAGAAAATTAACATGAAAAATTATGGAATTTAAAAATATGGCTGATAAATATAGATATGAAGTTCAATTTTATTGTGTCATATAACTGAAAAAATTAGATGCTGCCATTTAACAATGAATTTTGGAATTTGTGACATGAATTAATTTGTTCTGTGCTTGGCATCAAATCACATGACAATACCTTTCTTGTGGGACTGGGGCTAGGATGAAAGGAAAATTGTTTTGACAATGAAACAAAAGTTAAATTTTGAAGTGAAATACTCTTATATATTTTGTACACAATAGAAATTGTTCAAACGACAGTGGTTTATTCTTTTACCACTTATTTTTCAACTGAATACGTTGGTGTTTTGATGTGCCCCTTCTGTACTCCATCAACACGGTGTACATATATGTTTGAAAAGCCATAAAAGTGATAGATTGCTATATTACAGAAGACTGTTATACATTATCCGAGTTTGGATTAGCAAATATTGTTAGTAATGTTTCCTGCGTGTGCTCTAAAGATGCACACAGATTACTTCAGGAAAATGTTCAATGATTAAAAGTTTTATTATTTGGAAAAGAATCACAACACAACCCTTGGTGATGAGTGTAAATTCGTTTCTTAACTGGGGCTGGGATTCAGGTAGTGCTATATATACACAGAATGTACAATGTGCCACTAGCAGGTGTGGGTGGATATTGCGAATTATTTGAAAACAAAACTACCTATAAAAGAAGTTACTTCAAGTAATTGGTGCAGTACTTCAGTCACTGAAATTTGCATTAGTATGTGTGCTGTTTGAAGCTGTTAATTGGTGTATAGCCACTGTTAATTGTTGAATCCACTGAAAAATAAACCAAGTGGGCTTTATTTGGTTTTACTGGAAAATATTTAAATGCATTATGGTTGATGGTAAAGCGAAAGTTATGGCTAAGTTTCATACTCATAAAGACTGCTTGGGTTCATCACAAAGCAACAGAATGAATCCTGAGACTCATTTATTTTATCTGGTATTTATCAATTTTGAGAAACTGCAATTGTTTTCATTATGGGGATTATCTAAAATATTTACCTGTAACTTTGATTTAGTATCGTTTTTCGTTTCTGTAACAGATGTGATGGCTTTGTGTAAAGACGTTGAGCAAAGCAAATTTTAGAACCAATCAAATGGTGGTTTATAAAATAAAAGCTGTTATAATTTGGGGGGGGGAAAGTTACATGCGATTGTCCAAATTTGCCAGACATTTTTACTAAACTGACAGTATTTCTAATTAGATTTGTATAATTTTATTTCACTTCCATATTTATAATTAATGGTAACTTTAATTTATGAAATTGTGTGATATATTTATTTTTTGTTTTATGTATATTGTTTTAAAATGTGAAAAAGAAAGTTATTGGTCAGAGAAAGTGTAACTCTGTTTCAATCTCCCTATTTTCAAGGGAACATTGTAATGCGGGCTTATCCAGAAGGTTAAAATGCAAAGGTGGTGAATGGCCAAGTCGTGAGTTGATGAATTTCATATACATATTAACATTATTTAAAAAAATTCCTGTCTTTTTTCCTAAGGAAAGAGGATAAAGATTGCAGTGTTCTCCTGTATTCAAATATATATATGTTAACTTGACTTTATTTTGTATATCGGCCATATGCTTTATGTGTAGGTTAAAAATGTAATTTTAATGAATGTGGATAACATTTTAATTCTTATTAAAATCATTTCAGCAGTAATTATACATTTTTACATGTAGATGTAAATCTTTTTTTTTCTCTATAATTTAATAGGTTTTGAAGGTAAGAATAAGAAGTAATTATTTTTTAAGTGTTAACTTTTGACCTTCTTATATTGGGGTCGATGAGGAGATAATTTATTTCCAGGTGAGGGAAAAAAGATGACTGCTCTTATTTTCTGTAATCCAGCTGCATGTAGAGGAAAGACAAGTGACCAAAACTTGCTCTATTTCGCAGTGTGTATTTGATCGCAGTGTGTATGAAACTCGTAGTTGGTGATCATGTTGATGTTTTAGTGTACATACGTATGATGTACGTAGGCAGTTGCGTTGTTTAAAATTACTCCAATTTGCAGTTGTCTTTTGAACAATATTTGTATTTATCAGCTCTCTTTTTTTCAGTCTTATTGTGATTCATTTACTGTTTTTATATGCACTAGGGCAGTCTTTTTATAAAATGAAATATTATGAAAGCGGTATTGGATTAGATTTAGCTAAACTTTAAAAACATCTGTAAGCTACTTACTTACAACATAAATCCATTTTTATTTTGTGCTGCTAATTTTGAAGCCTAGTGTTTTTGGCATTTGAGATTTTTTTGGCCATCTGATTTCCGACACTCTTGAGAATGAGAAATGTTCACATTCCCCCAAAAATTAGATCTTTGCACAATGCTGTATTTATAATTGGTCTTTTGATGTTGCAGCTACTGTTTGATTATTTTCAAGTGTATTTGAAGAGGAATTGTTATTAGCTGTCTTCTCAAAAGTAGGCAGTCACTGGCGGTAAATTGCCACCTGCAACAGCTTTTGGGGCTACCTACTTTTCGTTTTTGGTAAAAAAAATGTTTTATTCATGCCAAGATCGCCGGCTACCATCACTGCTGTACCCTTCAACTTCTCAAACTACTGAGGGCTCTGCATTAGTAATTTGACAATAAAATAAAAAAAATTATGATGTATCATTGCAGTGAGTAAAAAAACAAAAAAGCAACAAAATCATTTCTATTTTCTCACATGGTAAAGTGACCTACGTTTGAGTGTAGGAAAGGGTCTGACTTAACATCACACCCAAATTTTTCCTCACACATTAATTTGCGTATTTTGTTTACAGATAAATATTGAAGTGTTAAAAATAGAATGCATAATGTAGCAAAAATTAATTTGACTGATAGATTTGAAATACATACAATAGTTGGACACACCAATTTTTGAAGGAATTATTCAAGAAAATAAAACGGTGTGTTACAGGGATATGTGTTGTCTCATTTTGGTTTTTCTTCAAAAAAACTTTAGAGAACACCTGATGTATGAATTCCATTCGATTGAATTGTCACATAAAAAATGCTTTTAAATTTAACTATTCAACATCTAAGTCAGCAAATGAAAAGTGCGTCTTCCTTTTCAAACAAAGTAGTATAAAACAATGCAATAATCTTTAAAATATATGCCTGTAGATTATTTATCAGAAATGGACATTTAGTGTCCAATGTCTTGTCTTTGCAATTATTCAGTTAATTTGCTTAAGTTTGAAAGCTACATGAAATCTGTATGGAGTATTTTTAATTAAATATGAAACAACAGAAATACATGTTTGGAAGTGTGCAATGTAAAGGTCAGATCCAATTATAGGCAACTTTACTTGAACATGAAGAAATATTTTAATTTTCAAGTGATTGTTTGGAAATTGTTAATGATAGATAACATTTAAGTTTATGGAATTTTACAGTTCCTCTTCAAATCATTCTATGCTTAATTTAATGAATTTGATATGTTTATTGATATTGTTTGGTGCTGTGACTGTTCTAGGAGAAAAAGACAGGTATCGAGTGAAGTTTGACGACCCTCGGGTATGTAAGAGCTTCCTGCTTGGCTGCTGTCCCCATGATATCCTTGCTAGTACGGTGAGTATTTTCTTTTATTATTCTGCTAGGTCTGCTTGGAAGTGGGTACGTAATGGATAAAGTTAAATGTATTTAGATTTTACGTTTGTGTGCAGAAAGTGTATTTTCTCATTATTGTTCATTGTTTGTCTCCAAAATCCTTCGATGGCTGTGGCATTCTTTACCTATGGATTTGGCTTTCCAGTTAACCCCACAGCTAACCACTAATAAACATACTTTCACTCATCTTCAGTCTAAGGATTTTTGGTAGGTCTCCGATTTCAAAGAATTGTTGGTACAATATTTTTATGATTTTGTGTATGTAATTGAAATATACATTTATTTTGAGAACGTAACTGAAAAAGTGTTATTTTTTTCTGAGTGAAGATTACCACCCTTATAGAAACTGGCATAAAAACTAATTAAAAGTTTATTCATTCTTGAGTGCTTTGCAGCTTTTTCATGGTAATGACTTCCTATAATTATTTTCATGTGCTGTATTTGTATTTATCAGTTTCATGTATGGTCACACTTTATTATACGTTAGAAAATATTCTGTGATGTTTTGAAAATTTAGTCAAGGAAGGATCTTAAACAGGCTATTATTATTATTATTGTTGTGAACAATGTTACCGTGGCTGTAATAATTGTGGGAGTTCATTGAATATACTTAACAAAAATGTTCTAGGCAACCCTTTTATAATGTTTTAAGTAGTAATTGTATTTCAGATGTTAGTTTTGAAATAAGAATATTTTTTTTACAAAATTTTTGTCTTAAAATGTTTTGATTTACGAGGTAAAATTACTGGTTTGTTTCTTTGTCCCAGAAATATCACTGAGAAAAGGGATATTTTTAGTCTTTCCTTCACTTAACTGTATTTTAATGAGCATAATAAGCATAGTCCCTACCACAACCTTTTATCCTTCAATGTTGGACACCAAATGTGATGTGATCACCTCATTTGTTTTGGCCGATTTAAGTAAACATGCATTTAAGTATTTAAAAAATGGGGATGGAGGTTGAGAAGATTTCATAATGAGGCCATTAACATTTGTTTTCAAATTATATGGTCGTAAGATTATTTTTAAATAACATAATGGTTTGTTTTTTATTAATTTATAATTTTGACACAACTGTTTATTTTTTTTATTGATATTAAATTTTTCAGCGGATGGATTTGGGTGAGTGCTCCAGAGTCCATGATTTGGCTCTCAGAGCAGATTATGAGCAGGCAGCCAAAAACAAAGATTATTTCTATGACATTGATGTAAGTATGATATTTTTTTTTTGAAATCAACATTTTGCTTCATTTTCTTTCATTTAAAAATTAACAACCATTTATCTATTAAAGGTTTTGACTTTTATTATTGTGTGTAATAGTTTTAACTAAAGTGAAGAATCAAAGACAACACAAATCTGATAGTCATAGTAGTATACTTGTGGTATGTATAGATGTTAGTTCTGTTAACTATGTGTATGTAGGTATCCCGTTATAGCATGTTATAATGTGCAGATTATTTTTGGTTTATGTAGGCTATGGAGCATTTGCTGAGCTTCATTGGTGAGTGTGATCGTAAGACTGAACTCGCAAAACGAAGGCTGAAAGAAACACAAGAAGAATTGAGTGAGGAAGCCAATGCCAAAGTAAGTACAGATTTTTGTTTGATTCGTAGTTCTGATTTACATAGGTTAAATATTTTATTTCGAACATTTAAAATTAGTAAATATATTTGAGATTTTTCTTTTCTTATAATGTCTGCAGCATAGTTTTCTAAACATTATTGAAGGAAGTTTTAACTAACTGTGCCAAAGGAAAGAGCAACCTTATTTTTTAATGTATATAATGCAGCTTTGTAATGTATTATATTTTCAGGCAGAAATGATACATCAACTTGGTGAACAGATGGGTACAAAACTGGCCAAAGCTGAGCTGGCTGGAGCTCAAGGACTGGTGGAAGAATCTCTGAAGTTAATGAAGGAAGTTGAAGATCTCAAACTGAAGAAGAGTCAGGCTGAGGTAAATGCAATTATTTAACTATATATATGGGTCTATCTCAAAAAAGTCTTGCCATTCCTACTCATTTTCACATAATAATCAGAATCCTTGTTACCTTTACTGTGACAAATTTTAACAATATATATAGAATCCTTGTTACCATCACTGTGACCAGTTTTAATTTACATGGTATTTTTGTAATTTACTATAGAATTTCTTACTGTAAAATAGTTTTGAATATTTAGGCAGGCAATGGTCTTCTTGAGATCATCATTCCATTTAGTTGACTTAAAAGCAAATGTAAGCATTTTACCTGCTGAGACAATTTCAGTAATGTTAGTGGAGGGTCTCCATAGTGCAGTCAGTTTATATCAAAGGAATTTTTTTTCAGCATTTTATTTTTCTGAAGCAATTTTCTAAATTATGGGGATTGAGTAAGTGATACTAGTAATGAAATATAACTTATCTGTAGGGTAATCTATTAAAGTAATCAAAATGGTAATCTACTAAAATAATCCACATGGTACTAACTTGATTCAATAATGATCTAATTTATTTTACACAGACTGAATTCCGCAACTCCATGCCAGCATCTAGCTACCAACAGCAGAAACTGCGAGTTTGTGAAGTATGTGGGGCGTATCTTGGTATCCATGATAATGATCGTCGACTGGCTGATCACTTTGGTGGAAAATTACATCTTGGTTTTATCACTATCAGAGAAAAACTTGACGACCTTAAGGTAAGATGCTTGAGAAAATGCAAGACTGAATAAGTTTGCATACATAAGGATAACGTACTAAATATGAATATTCAGTATTTTACTAGACGTAATAATATTTATTTTATAGGTGTTGTTAAGAAAGAATACTGAACACATATAATTAGTATTTACCAAATTTTTTTAGCAACTAGTAGCAGACAGAAAAAGCCAGCGAGATAAAGAACGTGAGGAAATGAGAAAAGAACGAGATGAACGTCTCGCTGCTCGTGAAAAGGAAGAAGAGACTCTTAGAGAGACCCGTCGAAGCAGTAAAACAAGGACTAGAAGTCGCAGTAAGGAAAGACGTCGACGGAGCAGAAGCCGCAGTAGGAGGTATAAATAAATGTGCTTTTCTACCAATAGGTTTGCATTTGTGCCAAACTAAGTTAGAGTACATTATATTCTTTATATTAAGATTCTGATTACTGAAAGCGACATTCAAAATAACTGGTGTGAGATCATAGTAGCCTCACACATTAAAAGTTTTTCCTCTAACGTCTTCAGTGTTTTCAAAATGGCAGATTTAAATTATAGAAGTTCATAGAGGCATTGCTGTTGAGTTTCCTCAGTGCTCAACACCAATGACATAATAGCTACTTCTAATTGATATTTTGATAGTGAATTTGATCATTTTACCAGCAACGAAAATTGTTACAGAGAATTTAAGTACAAAAACTTTGGTTATTGTGACATAGAAAGTCCACATACATCAGTTGTTTTAGGTGTTTTTTTAATTCATAATGTGTAAAGGAAAGTAAATTACAAGTGCCCATGCATCCTATTGTTTATCAAAATTCATTAGTCCAAAAGTTTGGAGAATATAAATACTAGTAACTATTATTTTAATTTTAGGTCAAGATCTCGATCTCGTGATAGGCGGTCCAAAAAGAGATCAAAACGTTCTAGATCACGGTCAAGGAGGTCTAGGTCTAGATCAAGACGAAGGTAGGTAGAATCTTGTATTTTCTTAAATAAGCAGCATTGTTTAATCAAAAATCACAACTGACTATCCTTGACATGTCAACATCAAGGTAGTTTGTATGCAGGTTAGAACGATCAGACATTTATTGAAGGCCTTTTTTATTTGGTGTTTGCAAGTATCAATTTTATATGGTATGGGATTCTCTCTCCATTTTCTAGCTCCCCCACTTCGGCTTATTGAAAATAACTTTTTAATGCAAGCAACTTCAGTTTTCAGTGTGTTTGGACATGTACAAATTTCCAAATCTGTTGGTTAAAGGCATGTTTAAAGAGAATGTGGATAGTGAAATGTGACTGGAATAGTAGACCACTTCATCACCATTTACCATCAGCAAAGGCAGCTTACAGGGACGTCCATCAAGTTTCCTTCAATTGTGTACCATTTGTTTGTTACATGCTATAGAACATGTTCACCATCAAATCCCCTATAATAAGCATTCTTCAGACAGCTCACATTACACAGTGTTCTAAACAGATACATAAGAATCTAAAAAGTGTTCTCAAATCTGATTTTGTCAGTCACGTGAATATTTTGTAACATAAGCAATACTTTGATGTTAAATCGTTGATGATTTTCAGAATGCCAAATTTTGATCATGGCTTTTTTGGAATGCAACAAAAGGCATCTTGTTATCTACTTAAAATGAAAATAAAGCTCTTTTTTCCCCAGCAGCTTGTGCCCTTTTGAGGGTTTGCTTTCTTTCCACAGCTCAACAAACATTCATACCCATTTTTCAAGAACAAGATTTACTCTAGTTATATGGTTTGCACTTGCAACATATTTTTAAAACACACCTGGTTATCTAGGCTAATTTGATCAAATGCATTATTTTATTAACATTTTTATTTCAGACAAGTTCAGTTTTCCTGACATCTTAATCATGGAACATAATCTTCTGAAACAAAAGTAGGGGTGGCAGTGGTGAGTTAAGGTGTCCCTAATATTTACAGGGGTGCATATACTTGTTTGAAGCCACTTTCTGTATTCCCACTATTAAAAACAGGCGTATGAGTTGTTTTTCTCCAAATGTCAGAGTTGTACCAGAATATATTTTGAAATTACTTGGAGCTTGATTGTGTAGACCATCACCTGATAGTTTGCAAGACATGGTTTAGGATATGGATAAAGACCACAGGCCATTAAAATAAATTGTTATTCTATTCATTATACATGAAAGATAGAAAATTATTATCTTTTTTAATGTGCCTAGGTTAAAAGACCTTTTTGTTTGTTTTTTTACTTAATTCTAAATCTTTATTTTTATTATTATTTGGCTAAAAGTAAAAGCCATTTAAAACTTTATCTTTCAACAAAAAAGGTGGAATTTTAAACATTGTTACTGTATGTTTAGCATCAAATAAAACTACTTTGTTTTTATCATTACCAATTCTGAAATGACCTAACTTTCATTTCAATTTGTGATGAAAAAAAGCATTTGGTTTTGCAAATTTATTTTTCTTGGGTAACAACTACAATTTTTTTTTATGCTATGGGCTTTGACACAGAATAATGGTGGTTTTCCCAAGTTATAACATAATTTGTTGTGAGTTGGTCACTAAATAGATGATTTTGATTGTTAAAGAAGTCGGGATTTCTTTGCTTAATAGAAGTGGGAATTTATACGCTTAATAAAAGTGTGCTCACTTAAAGATGTAGGATTGATCATATCTAGTGAAATCACTGGGTTCTTCCATCCTTTTCTAACTACCAGTTTTACAGCTGGTATAACAAAGGTTTGTGCTGTCCTGTCTTTGGTAAGCTATAGTTATGTGTATGACGTCTAATCCCTGGTTTATAATATACCAGGTTTTTTGTACACGTTCATTTCTTGTTGTTGCTCTGCTGAATCTGGTGTATTTTGGTTGTGTGTAACATTGATAGCTTTGTAGAGACAATTTTGACACCAATTTTTCTTAATTGATTTGTGATTTTCTTTTTATTAGACGATCTCGGTCTAGATCCCATTCTCGACGATCAAGAAGTCGAAGGTCAAGGTCTCATAGTCGTTCAAAGAGGTCACGATCAGCAAGTAGATCTAAAAGATCAAGATCACATGACAGATCTAGCCACAAATCTAAGAAACGATCCCGAAGTAGATCTCATTCTCGCAGTCACTCTAGGAATAGACAAAGCAAGGAGGTTAAACCACCGAAAACAAGAAATTCTGATTCATCGGATACTGAAGCAGATCCCGATCGGTTAGTGTTTTTTAATCATTTGCCTTTTTTTTAATATATAAAATGTTTATTATCCCTTCTTCTTGATATAAGATGGCATGTAAAATCTCTGATCTTTCATTGCAATATTTTAAAAAAAAATCAGTATAATTATCAACAATTTAAGAATATTTTCTCAAAACCTGTTAACTTCCATAACTTCAATCAGTGGCAATAGTGATATAAATTGCCTGTTTTATGTACTATTAAACATTTACATAAAATTTTATTGGTACAATTTGTTTTTCAGATTTATTCAAGAAGAGAAGAAAGAAAAAAACACAGTCCCAGTTGATGGCAGCAATGGCGAAATAAATTGATTAGCTCTGCTCAATGGGATATCATTTTTCTTGGATCGTTTTGTTTTCTGATTAAACAGTGTTTATTGAATAATTAGGTCTGGGTGAATATATGTGCATGAATTATGATTAAATAAAATTTTAAAATGTATTACTAAAACAAATGATAGAAAAAACAACAACAAAAAGACT
Organism: Symmetromphalus regularis; assembly: GCA_032355785.1. Taxonomy (NCBI): domain Eukaryota; kingdom Metazoa; phylum Mollusca; class Gastropoda; order Neomphalida; family Neomphalidae; genus Symmetromphalus; species Symmetromphalus regularis. The sequence continues at coordinate 2,730 of JAULBS010123206.1, read as the reverse complement.
ATTTTTACCAGAAAGTATTTATTTTTTGTCTGATTATAAAAAAATTAAAGGCTTTGTTGGATTTATTTTATGTCATAATATAAATTTACATAATTGTAAGTGGAAGATTACAAAGTGTTGGGTAAAAATGTGAATTGTAAATAGCTCATAATTTAGTTTGGTTTAACATTGTGCCACTTTTGTGTCTAGCCTTTGACATTTGTTGTACTTGTATCAGATATTGAGGCGTATTGTTTGAGCGGTCTGGTTTGCTGCTTAAAGCTGATTATTTCTTTGTTGAATTCATGGATAAGTTAGAGACATCTTAATGTCATTCATGTACTCTGATTCTCATGCCTTGTTAGCATGTTACTATTAAACTTATTTTGGGGGTGTGGGTTCTATTGATTTTATAGTGGACTTAATATTGCACATATTTCGTGTCAAGTACATCAGTTATTGTGTGTTCACAGCTATGTTAAAATGCTGATTCCACATTTTAAAAAGGCTTTTACCTTATACCAGTTACAACATTTGTTTCATACATGTTATACTTTTATGTCAAGTTAATTGATCATCTATGTATGTATTTTTAATATTTTGACCAACTGGAAGTGCATTTGACAATTTGTGTTGAACTTTATTAAATAATGCCCATTACTGGTTTGTAAACATTCAATTGGAAATGTTACTCAACTGTTTTCTAGCATTCCATTTGAAGTTACTTATGGTTAAAATAGCCAAGAAAATCCAAAAGGTTTACTTGTTACCTGATAGAATTATTGAACTTAGAGTCTAACTGACAATATCCTCTAACATAACAATTATATTGAATACATTTCACTGCTTCAGAACCAAAAGGGTGTAAGACTGGGTTTGGCACTTACTGGTATTACTGCATCTGGTGCACAAAGGGTGTGTGTAGTTTTCTGAAGCTATCCTACATTTATCTTTAAATCAAAAGGTATTACACATAAAACTGGGTTGGTGTCTAGGTGAGAAAAGTTTTTGGCCCTTTTCGCAATTAACTGCTAACCCAACTAACACCCTTTTGGTTCTGAAGCAGCAATTTCCTTAAGCAGTTGTCTGTACGTTTCCTTTGATAGATTTTCAGATCAAGATTATTTATCTTGTACTGTCCTAAAGGGGTTTGGCATTATTTTTAAAATGCTCTTTCAGTTATATTTATTTTTGCATCTTTTATTTCAATCATTGATCATACCAAGTTAATTAAATTTTGTAAAAATAGAATTTCAAATTGAAGGATACTTAGCAATTCCTTACATCCTTGTATATTGTTTTGTTTAATCAGCTGTTTGTATGTCATGTTTGAACTTTTACCTGATTATAAGCAAATAAAATCATTTTAAATTATATTTTGTCATTTTTAAATGTGTAATTGGAAAAAACCTGAGAAAGATGGTCAAATCAAAAGTAACCACATTAAAATGTGATTGGTGGACAATATTGTCGTATAGTCACTGGTTATTTGACATCTTGATTGGTAAAAATTCTTCAATTGCAGATATTCATTTACTACATACAATCACTAAATATAATTCACAAACATTGAATTAATCTGCAATGCTAGATGAATTGTATGGAACTAGTTGAACACGGAGCATTAAATTCTTTGAAAAATTGGATTTTTGTCAAACATCTGGTAATTCTAACAATCATCTAGAGGAAAAAAGAAATTCCCTGTAAACAGCAATGGATCTTTTGTATATATTTTCCCCAAAACAGGATGGCACGAACTATGTTTAATACATCCAAATGACCTCTCTGTTAACCACAAAGGACATAACTGCAAGTTGCTAGGTTAGACAAACATTGTAATGGCGGATCAGATACATGGACGAAGTGCGCAAATGCTTGATCTACCTTCACCACTTTTCTCTTTTCTTTGGAATTCTTGATAAACGAAACATTTCTGTTGCGTACACAAAAATGCTGAATGTTAAAAAAAATAAAAATAAGTTGGTAGGTATCCGTCTTTGAACAGCGAACTGTTTTAGACTACAAGTACAAAGTTACTTATAATCGAACGATATAATTCTATAGAGCCTCTATTTATTTCTGATTTCAACTTCCGAACATGGAGGGGCGTAAATCCTGGGGTGTGTGTGTGAGAAACATACCCCCACTTTTTGGACGGAGATGCCTATATAATTATTCCCATCCACAAATTGTTTGCTTTGAAAAATTTAAATTAATATGCATGATGTGTTGTGGACGCTATATTGTGAAGAGGCCGAACAAATTGAATTTTAAGTGAATTATGATCATACAACACCTTTGTTTAAATGGGGGGAAAAAAGCGTAAATTTTTGCTCCAAAGTAATGTCAAAATGCTGGGAAAGGCATTTCAAAAAACCACAGGGGCGGAAAAGAAAGGAGTTGTTACCGGGAAACGGAAGGCGTCACCACAGTTACCTTCACCAGCCAAGCAGGACTGGTCAGTGACGCCTCCCCCAGATGAGAACATCGAGGTTGCTCCACCGTCACCAGCACTACTTGCTGAGGGACCAGCCCATCCTGAGACCGAGACTTCTGCCTGGACCCGTGTCGCAAGGAAACTCGCCGCCAGCCAAAAGCAGTTCCTGTGCCGGCCCTCGACCACCCCGAAGGGTCTGTTTTATCCAGTAGCGGCCCAGAACATGAAGTACCGTTTCCAGGATGGGAACCCCTGGTCCATCCACCCGAGGTCTAAGGCACCAAGAGTGTTGATTATCACCACCTTCGACGGCC
>JAULBS010123195.1:0-13990 GCA_032355785.1 Symmetromphalus regularis | reverse complement strand
TCAATAACATAATTAACTGAATAAACTGTCTTGTTTATATTACATGCATATATTATATCCATTATCCACTATTCTATTTTTTATAATACTAATCCATTGTTTTTTCTTGTCATAATTTTTTTTTTTAATGTTTGACATCAGAAATATTTTGTGTCAACCATGACGCACACATATTTTATTTAGGAGTATTTTAGCAAAATATTGCGTCAAATACACAGGATTTCTGCGTCATGTGAAACCCTGACTAAATATGACATCATTATAATATGTAAAAGTGCAAATGATGTCATTAAAAGTAGGAAAGGTACAAAGTAATGTTATTCATAATGATATAGGATAGCATTTCTCTAAACTGTCACATAATTAGAAAATTTAAAGAGTAGAATGACTAAAATCATCTGAGGTAATAAATAGAATAGAAAACTTGTTACCATTTATTATCAAATTTATGTCCCTCATGAAATAATTTTCCTTTGTCACTCACTAAAGCTCGTGACAAACCTAATGACAAAGAATTTGACAATTAATGGCAACTCTTTTATATCCTCTATATAATAATAATAATAACTATCTACCCAAAATAACCAAATACTATCAAATAAGTTATAAAATTAATACACAAGAAAATGTTCCATAATAAGTAAAAATAATATCTTACTGTAAAGGCAGATACAGGTTGCACATCTCTTCATTGACTCTTTATTTATCAAACTGTTCATATACAGGGTTTCACATAATGCAGAAATTCTGCGTTTTAACAATATTTTGCTAAAATACTCAATTTCAATTTTTTTTAATACACAAGAAAACTATTATTTATGAGAAGAAAAAACAATGGATATATACATATTTTTGAATGCTTGACTCCCAAAATAAAACCATGTCAGTCTTGATGACTCCCATTTTTCAGATGCTAGGTGGAACCCTGCATATAACAACATATTTTGTAATGGTTTAGTAATCCATTTACACAAAATGAATTTGGATACATGAACCATATTTGATTATTCCATAAATAAAATACCTAGATGCTCACAATAACACAAACCCTTCACGGCAATTGGCAATGTTGTGCAGATTGCTGCATTGTATTTCATTCTCCGCGGACCAAATGTCTTTTTTCAAGTAGTATTTTTTTCTTATTATTAAAAATAAAATTGCTTTGCAAAATGTCATGGATACTATTTCTCCACAGCATTTATTTTGCCGTGGACATTTTCTTAATTGAAAGGGTTGAATAACAGTTATATGTAATATAGATTACACAAGTTCGCATTATATTTGCTTACCTGTGGACAAGTCTGTGTGTTTCGAAAACATAATATACTTCCACTGGGTAGTGCTGAAAACAAATACATCACTCCAGTTAGGAAAATATTCACAACAAATATATTTTATAAAAAGTGAAATTACATGTACTATAATTACATGTACTAATATTTAATTATTACATAGACAGTAAGTATATAAATAATTCTAAAAATACATGGTTTTGGAGAGAAACAAATCTTTAATAATTAATAATTTAATAATAAAAAATAAATAATTAAGATGCTACAATAACAAGATGAAATAAGTCATATCTTTACAGTGTGACATATTTCTTTAGAGGAAACCTGCTGCTGCCACATAGGCTACTCTTTCTGATAAGCATCAAGGGGGTCTTTTGTATGCACTTTTCCAGACAGGAGAGCACATACCACAGCCTTTGATGAACCAGTTGTGGACCATTTTTTGGAACAGAAAATAGCCCAAACTGTAAATGGGTCTACTGAGAAAGATCGATCCGATAATCTATAACCAGGGTTATACTGACTGGGTAACTCTGGTATTCTCAAAGAAAAACAACACTGATTCGCCTGTGAGGAGCGGGATGTAGCTCAACTGGTAGAGCGTCTGCCTGTGAAGCTGTCGGTCATCGAATCGATCCTTCTCAGTGAACCCATTTGCTGTTTGGACTATCTACCGTTCCAACCAGTGATCCACAACTGGTTCATCAAAGGCCATGGTATGTGCTGTCCTGTCCGTGGGACGGTGCATATAAAAGACCCCTTGCTGCTTATCGAAAAAGAGTAGCCTATGTGGCGGCAGCGGGTTTCCTCTAAAAACATGTCAGAATGACAATATGATTGACGTCCAATAACTGATGATAAGATTAAAATCAATGTACTCTAGAGGCGTCGTTAAATAAAACAAACTTTACTTTTAACTTTTACCAACTAATAGTGAGGTTCATTGAAACAGCTCATCTGAGGTGAAAAACGCAGCGTGTGAAACCTAACGAGAAGAAGAAGGAGGAGAAGAAGGAGAAGGAGAAGAAGGAGAAGAAGAAACAAACAATCCTTTCGTTTGACTAGAGCCCATAAAAATTGGATTTGTTTCTTTAAATATCTTCATTTTTCTTCCATATAGTCAGCAGTTTGGGAGTATTTTCCGTTCCAACTAGTGGTCCACAACTTGTTTATTAAAGGCAGTGGTATGTTCTTTCCTGTCTGTGGGACATCGGAAAGAGTTCCCTATGTGGCAGCAGCGGTTTTCCTCTAAAGACATATGTCAGAATGACCATATGATTGACGTCCAATAGACGATGATAAGATTAAAATCAATGAGCTCTAGAGGCGTCGTTAAATAAAACAAACTTTACTTTTCTTTATAACAATTGGATTTGTTTCTTTAAATATCTTCATTTTTTCCCATCTAATCACAACGGTTCCTATTTTTTTAATTTAGTTGAAATGTAATTGAAAGTCTTAACCCAGATTAGTTTACGATAACTGTCCAGTCCTATTTAAATAAAATATTAGTTATTAATTAATAAATTCAATGACCAGACTAAATGAGCAATCCATAGCGTAGGATTCAATGGGTAAGCAATTCATCTTTCTCCCTACAGACATATAATATGCATAGAAAAATAATCATGTAAGTATAGAGAAAATTAAAATCTCTGCCCAAAGACAAACTGGACTGGCGTCACAGACCAGACATTATTAAAGACAAATAAAGATGTCTTGAAAGAAAAAAGGAATAAAGATGAATGCATCGGAACCCATGATGAAGGTTGGTGTACTATGGGGTACAGGCAGGAAATTAGATGACCCGGTAAACTTGATGTTTGTAGTTGCACATTGGATTTGTGTTATTAGACAAGATAGATGTCTCAAACAAACATCCATCTTGTCTCAAACAAACATACATATGCATGAGCTATTAAATTCATGCATATGCATTCAGGCACTGATGCAGGATTTATGAAAGACGGTGGAAATGTGATGGGTAATGCTAATGGTTAATTTGTAAGTCCTTCCACTCGTATAATGTTAAAAACATACGAGAATGTAGGATCCGGACCCCTGAACCCCCTGGATCCGCTACTGGTATTAGGGAACATTCAAAAGATTTATCATTTTCCTATTATCACAGAGTACAACATTTCAGACAGCTCCCCCCCCCCGTCAAATTAGTATGCATAATATATAAATGTGTTTTCAAGATTTTAAAGAGATACTGAAGTGTACAGTGTTCGATATAAAATAGATTAATGTATTTACAAGGTATTAATTAAAAATATATAAACAAATAAAGCAAAATATCTTTGTACTTAAAAACACGTTTTCCGTGTACAAAAGTAAGAAACGGAACTTATTTTTGTAAGAATATAGTCGTACTGCATGACGTCAGATCAGAACAAGCATTGTGCGAAACTCGTGGGATAGTGCATATAAAAAATCCCTCGTTGTTTATCGAAAAGAGTAACCGCATTAGTGTGGCGGCAGAGGGCTTCGTCTCTCCTACTAACACTAACCTCAATCCTGGACAGACAGCACAGAAAGCTGAGTTGTGTGTCCAGGACAGCGTGCTTGAACCTTAATTGGATATAAGCACGTAAATAAATACAACTAACCAACCAACCAACCAACCAACCAACCAACCAACCAACCAGTCTCACCAGTCTCACCAGCCCGATGTTTATGAAATCTCAAAGTCTAATCCACTATCACTATCTAAACGTTCAGGCTCGAACATAAACGGTTGGTAAGCCATCTAATAACGCAAATAAAACTACAAACAACACTGAAATGAATCTTTCCGATACACATGATAATAATGTTTTCACTTTGTTATTGTTCGGATCCTACGTCACAACCCGCATCACGCAGCTTTCTTGCGCATCAGTCTTATTCATGCGTGTCAGAAAGAATATGTGTTCATTAATCCTAAATCCATGTACGTATTAAACAATGAATAAATGATTGTTGGTTTAACGACCCCTCCCTCACCCCCAGTACAAAAATAAATATCGGCTATTGGGAATAAAACAAACAAAAACATAAGAACAACGTTTTGCGATTATCAGCAGTGGATCTTTCCCCACCAAGATAGGACATACTACGGCCTTTGTTAATGGTTTTATTTTTATAAAATGTAAAGAAAAAAAAAGAAAAAAATAATGCAAAAAATAAACAAACAATGAATGAAGCCTTTTTTTAAAGTAGTTGTGGACCACTGATGGAATGAAAAATAGCCCAAATGGATCCACTTCAGGGGATCAATCTGAAGAGCCCTCGCACCTCTAAGTTCAGGAGAAAAGTAACCAGTTTCACGGTCATTATATTGAATATAATATTATAAATTAATTAGTTTAACAATTTGGTTAAAAAAAAATAATAATACATTAAAATTTAATCGATAGTTTTCGGACATTTTCGATAATTTCCGTATTTAACCGCATTCGAAAGTTTTCGGATATTTTCGGTAATTTCCGTATTATTTCATAAACAAAAGTATCACCAGCTTGTGTCAGTCCGAGATTCAGGATTGATTTAGAAAATTAAACTGGTTTTCATGATTGATTTCATATGACATGGAGTTCTGATTATTATTTTGAAATAAATGTATTTCCTGCCCCGATGGCCATCCTTACTACGTTACTCATCTTCCATTAATCAATAAGATAAAATAACCGCCGATCTGTAACCAGTTGTTGAAATGTACAGCACTTTGCAGAACATTTTGCAGAAAAAAAAAAAGAAAAAAAAAAAAGAAAAGATGAACAGAAGGAAGAGATTTGTTTGTGTAACGATTTCCCAGCATGCCATTATTTCAGCGGCTATTAAGTATCAAACGCACGATGTTTGTAAGTCACGGTCTTCAAACAAAATAAACACATCACTGAAGTACATCATATTGTTGGAGTGCATACGCACTTAGTCGATTTAAACGTGGAACATAAACAAATACCAGTTATAAAACAGAAAAGAACTTCTTTTATTATTACGTGTATTATTACACTGGTAAACTCACATGATGATAGGTTGGGTGTACCTATTTTCGTGCTTATCGCAGCTTCAGAAACAAAAGGGTGTAAGTCTGGGTTTGGTACTTACTGGTATCACTGAATGCCCCAAAGTGAGCTGCATCTGGTGAACGCACAAAGGGTGTGTGTAGTTTTCTGTAGCTATCTCAAATTAAAGTTTGTTTTATTTAACGACGCCTCTAGAACACATTGATTTTATATTTTATCATCGGTTATTGGATGTCAATCATATGGTCATTCTGACATATGTATTTAGAGGAAACCTGCTGCTGCCACAAAGGCTACTCTTTCCAATAAGCAGCAAGGGGTCTTTTATATGCACGGTCCCATAGACAGGACAGCACATACCACAGCCTTTGATGAACCAGTTGAGGACCACTGGCTGGAACGGAAAATAGCCTAAACTGCAAATGGGTCCACTGAGAAGGATCGATCTGATGACCGACCGGTTCACAGGCGGACACTCTACCATTTGAGCTACATTCCGCTCACAATATAATACAGTTACAGTTTATAGGACCACAATATACAGGGGTTGAAACAACTGATCACCTGATCACCAATGGCTACTACATTTTAGAGCTGGCACCTACAAAGAATAGTGTTAATCACCTACAGCTCCAGTGGCCCCAGCAGTGCAGTGGTTAAGTTATTTAACTCGTGGCTGGTAGGTACTTGGATCAAATCTCAGTACTGGCTTCAACCCAGAATGAATGTTCCACAAGACTCAATGGGTTGGTTTATACCACATACACCAACCAGTGGTCCACAACTGGTTTATCAAAGAATGTGGTATGTGCTGTTCTGTGGGATGGTGCATATAAAAGACCCCTTTCTGCTTATTAGAAAGAGTATCCCATGTGGTGGTAGCTGGTTTCCTCTAAATAAATATATGTCAGAATGACCATATGATTGGCGTTTAATAGCCGATGATAAGATAAAAATCGATGTGCTCTAGAGGCGTCGTTAAATAAAACAGACTTTACTTTTACTACTGTGCAATATCTACTTTTACCACTGTGCAATATCTACTTTTACAAAGATGTGAGCAATTCATAAATAAGTAAAATTTCAAGATTTAAAATGACGATTGCTTGTTTTCTGATAGCTTCAGGCTATTAAAGCGCTAACATTATTTCACATGCACAATGACAATGAAAACAGATAAAGTAACACGCCTGAACACAAACTGATTTATAATGCATGGAATCTGATACATAATTGCCTACATGGGACCTAATCAAATTCTGGGTCTAATGGGAATAGGAAATAGTCTATGAAAGTTTATGTGAATAATATATCAAGTAGAAACGACGCTAGATTTCCAACAACCATCTTAGAGGACTCTATTAGCAGACAATATTTTCCCCCACAGTTTAAACAATATGTCATGTCATCACTATTTGCAAAATGTATTTCAAAAGCAATATATATCCAACAAAATTAATAAAGGGCTGTTAAATATTTTTGGTATTTTTTCTTTTCATACCCAAAAACCATATTTTTACAAATTTTTAAAGATTAGACAGATGCTGGTTTAGATAAATTTGCTTATTAGACAAATATTTGTTTATAGAGAATTTTTTATTAGATAGATGCTGGTTTAGATAGATTTCTGGATTAGATGGATAATGGTTTAGATATCATTTTGGACTAGATATATTAGACAGGTGCTGATTCAGAAAAATGCTGGTTTAGACAGATTCTGATTCAGACAAATGCTGGTTTAGACAGATTCTGATTCAGAAAAATGCTGGTTTAGACAGATTCTGATTCAGACAAATGCTGGTTTAGACAAGTACTGATTCAGACAAATGCCAATTTAGACAAATGCTGGTTTAGCTAGGTGCTGATTTAGACAAATGTTGATTCAGACAAATGCTGATTTAAACAAATGATGATTTAGACAGGTGCTGATTCAGACAAATGCTGGTTTAGACATGTGCTGATTCAGACAAATGCTGGTTTAGACAGGTGCTGATTCAGAAAAATGCTGGTTTAGACAGGTGCTGATTCAGAAAAATGCCGATTTAGACAAATGCCAATTTAGACAGGTACTGATTAAGACAAATGCCAATTTAGACAAATGCTGATTTAGACAAATGTTGGTTTAGACAGGTGCTGGTTTAGACAGATGCTGATTTAGACATATGCTGATTCAGACAAATGCCGATTTAGACAAATGCTGATTCAGATAAATGCCAATTTAGACAAATGCTGGTTTAGACAGGTGTTGATTCAGACAAATGTTGATTTAGACAGATGCTGATTCAGACAGGCACAGATTTAGACAGATGCTGGTTTAGACAAAAGCTGGTTTAGACAAAAGCTGGTTCAGACAAAAGCTGGTTTATACAAATGATGGTTTAGACAAAAGCTGGTTTATACAGATGATGGTTTAGACAAAAGCTGGTTTACACAAAAGCTGGTTTACACAAAAGCTGGTTTATACAGATGATGGTTTAGACAAAAGCTGGTTTAGACAGATGCCAGTTAAAATAAATTTGTTGTTTGGACAAATGCTGGTTTAAACAGATGATGATTTAGACAGAAGCTGGATTAGACAGGCACTGGTTTAGACAGATTATGGTTTAGACAGATTATGGTTGAGTCAGATACTGGTTTAGACAAACATTCGTTTAGACAACTGCTGGTTAAAACAGATTTCATGATAAAAGCGGTTATGGTTAAAGACGAACCCCCCGTTTGTCTGCACAGTGCTATTTTCCTACATTCCAGAACATTCCATGACAAAAGTACATTAATTCTGTTGACATTTCTCTTGGGTCATCAATTCGCTAATGACAACACCTATTTGCAGCTACACCTCTAAGGTTTGACAGTCGACTAACTCTCACTGGCTTCTCAATCTGGACAACCGGAAAGCACATTACCATTAAGGTTCAAAGTTTGTTCATTCTCAGAATCCATCTTTCTCATAAGAATTAGTCAGTAAGGGGACGGAATAGTCTTTCTGTGTTGCAATAATCTAACACTAATTCTCCATTCGGCCCACACTGATGGAGAGAATTTCTTACTGCTGTACACACGCAATTTTCCCATCACGTGCAAATCACTTGTCTGCCTAGATTAAATAATAAATGTGTTTGTCGCACCTACACAGATCCCAGTAAGATGGAGAGATACAAATGGATATTTTCTGTTATGTTCATTTATTTCTGCCAGCTTCTGCTAACTAATTTAGTCTGTTTGCTAATCCCATCTCCTTAGACAGTTACTTTTCAGTATATTAACTTTTTTTTCTGCCCAATTTGGTTTTCTTTTATAATTGTTAAGGTACGTAGTTGCATTTATAAACGTGATGTAATTTCTTGTTTTAATGGGGTTTTCTTATCTCTTTAATTCAACTGTATTAAGATATCAAAGTTGCTTTAATACAATTGTTAATGAACCTTTCCAAAGAATATATTTTCAACTATAAAAGACTCAAAACTAAATTTAACATCTAGTTAAGTTAATTAATATAAATATGTAAAAAAAATTCTTGTGATTTCATACCAAAATGAATGTACAGATAAATGAACAGAGATTAGCCGGAGGGTAAAATAGATGCATAGACGGATAAAAAAATGGAGAGAGAGAGAGAGAGAGAGAGAGAGAGAGAGAGAGAGAGAGAGAGAGAGAGAGAAATACACCTGGTACAATGTATGTAACCATGTCAAATTCCTCCTTTCTATTTTTCCTTTCCTTTCCTTTTTCTTTTACAAAATACTAGATGAAAGCAGTTATTTTTATAAATTACTCTAGTGTGTATATGTATATAGGTGTCACATACTTATATTTATTACCGTATATGCATTATATGCATTCGGGCACAGAAAATAAAAAAATAAAAAATGGACAGATGCATGAATGAATAAAGGGATGGACAGACAGATGGAGGGACAGATGAAGGTTTGGCAAGAGGGTGGATGGATGGAAGGATGGATAAAAAAAAATTCACGTAACTTCAGTTTTTACGTTTTCATGCAAAACATTCTACTTCTGACACCAACTTCCCAATTTATCTTCTACAATTACGCCCCCCATTACAGGCATGTTTTATTCAATACACGACCAATTTATCTCTTCCCACTTCTTACAACCGTCACAAGCATTCTGCCTAAGCTCTGAATGAGCATAATAATCATGGGATAAAAGAAACATGAGCCTATTTTTTATTACCTCATTACACATACACCACCATCTTAACAAATATCAGGAACAGACAAACAATCCTTCTGCATGCATTCCAAAATTTGGCATGTGTCAAAAAATAATGCAGACGTCTGAGAGTGCTCTCCCTTTACATAATAAAAGCACTTTAGTGGATTATCCAATCAAACGGCAGAATCTTAAGTGAACATACTGAATTAGACTTGAGAACTCTGTCGACCCTGTGACTTACTAAATATTGACTGTGCAGTGCATAGATGCAACTGTGGTGATAATGGGTGGTCTAAAGCCGAAATGTCAATAGTTAGCGGCAGATGGTTTTTGTTTGTTTAGAAAAGTACAAAACATGTAATTTGACAGGTTAAGCGGTAGGGGCATGTCTGGTAAGAAAAGTCTTTCAATGTTAATGGCTTGTTGCAATTCAATCAGGCAACAATAATGTAAAACATTTTCACTGCTGTCTAGAGAAAAAAATCTAATGAATTCTTCTCAAACAAGAGATTCAACAGAACTCGTTGTTAATCGTCAATGCAACATGGTAATTTGGATGAGTTTTCTAATTCAGATTTCTGATTCTGATTCTAATACAAAATGAATTATGAACGAGAACAGATTTATACAAGAAACAAAAACGAATTTAAAAAGAAAAGAAATTATTATTGATTAGAAATGTATATAATTCTTTGTTGGCTATATAATAGTCTTTGTTTATTTTTTATTTTCTTGTTAAAATATTGATCTATAAATCATCAGCTATTGGATGTGAAACTTTTTGTTATTTTTACATGAAGTCGAGTGTGAGCTAAAAAAGTAAAGTTTGTTTTATTTAACGATGCCTCTAGAACACATTGATTTATATTTTATCATCGGTTATTGGACGTCAATCATTTGGTCATTCTGACATTTAGAGGAAACCCGCTGCCACCACATAGGCTACTCTTTCCGATTAGGTTGGTTGGTTGTATTTATTTTCGCGCTTATATCCAATTAAGGTTCAAGCACGCTGTGCTGGGCACACAACTCAAGTTCCTGTGCTGTCTGTCTAGGGCAGAGGTTAGTTTAGTAGAAGACACGAAACCCGGTGTACAACTTTCCGATTAGCTACAAGGGGTCTTTTATATGCACCTTCCCATAGACAGGACAGCACATACCACGGCCTTTGATGAACCAGTTTTTGTGGACCAATGGCTGGAACAGAAAACAGCCCAAACTGCAAATGAGTCCACTGAGAAGGATCGATCAGATGACTGACCGGTTCACAGGTGGACACTCGACCATTTGAGCTAGATCCCACTCTCCATCAGTTATTGGATGTCAAACATTTGGTAAACATTTCATTTTGCTCTAGCATTGTTCACAGTGACACAATGGTTAAGCTGTCGGGATTCAGAGCTGGTAGATACTGGGATCAAATCTTAGTCGAGGTCTGGGATTTTAATCTTAACTCTATTTCCAACCCAGAGTGAGTGCTATCCATGGCTCAATAGGTAGGTGTATGCTACTTGCACCAACCAATGGTCCACAACTAGTTTATCAAAGGATGTGGTCCCTACTGTCCTGTCTGTGGGAAAGCACATATAAAAGATCCCTTGCTGCTAATCAGAACAATTACACTATGTGCAAGCCTGGAAATAAGTGGCTGGTCAAGGACATTGACCAGTACAAATGTGTCATTTTAGAAGATTTCACAGGCACAAAGTTCATTTTGTCGGTCATTTTGTTCAACACTCATGTTTTAACTTTTTGTAAAAATAACATTTCTGTATAGTCAGCTTTATGCACCTTGTGTCTGTTGAATAAATTGTGAAGAATTAGATAATAAAAAGCATATACCATAAAAACTAATATGTGTATTTAAAAAAATTGTTCATGTTAAATTGCGTGTCAGGAACATGTTCTTTAATGTCCGGCACAAACTGACTGATGCTGGACATTTTGACCAGCTGAACTAAAATAATTATTTCCAGACTTGTATGTGGCAACAGTGGGTTAATTCTAAAGACCATGAGTCACAAAAAACACTGTGTGTCTGACACTTAATAGACGCTGAATAAATAAAAGTCCTGGGTTGTCATTAAACAACCAATCCTTTCCTTTCATCCTTGTCGGCCATCATAAATATTACATCACTGCAATACTATTTTCTGCACATATTATCCCACTTATGCAACAAACCCACTAAGTTTTTCCCATTGATTTTTCATCAAATCATGTGATTAGTATTTGAGAGACACAGTTGAGCCAGTATGCAGCGAGCACTCCAAACTGTCAGACGAGAGAGCTTAACTTGCTCGCTGTTCTTCAACCTACACATTACCTGTCTTACCGCTGATCCTACTCCGCTGATCCTACTCTGACAGGTCTGAGCAGACGTACTCAGAAGTACAGCGATGTCCTGATGTTTTGTCAAGCAAATATGTTCTGAGCAGACGTACTCAGAAGTACAGCGATGTCCTGGGCTTTTGTCAAGCAAATATGTTCTGAGCAGACGTACTCAGTAGTACAGCGATGTCCTGATGTTTTGTCAAGCAAATATGTTCGGAGCAGACGTACTCAGTAGTACAGCGATGTCCTGATGTTTTGTCAAGTAAATATGTTCGGAGCAGACGTACTCAGTAGTACAGCGATGTCCTGATGTTTTGTCAAGCAAATACATTCTGAACAGACGTACTCAGTAGTACAGCGATGTCCTGGTGTTTTGTTAAGCAAATATGTTTGGAACAGACGTACTCAGTAGCAGACCGATGTCCTGGTGTTTTGTCAAGCAAATATGTTTGGAACAGACGTACTCAGTAATACAGCGATGTCCTGATATTTTGTCAAGTAAATATGTTCTGAGCAGACATACTCAGTAGCAGACCGATGTCCTGGTGTTTTGTCAAGCAAATATGTTCTGAGCAGACGTATTCAGTAGTACAGCAATGTCCTGGTATTTTGTCAAGTACATATGTTCTGAGCAGACATATTCAGTAGCAGACTGATGTCCTGGTGTTTTGTCAAGCAAATATGTTCTGAGCAGACGTACTCAGTAGTAGTGGGCCCAGTTGTTCAAAGAAGGTTAAGTTAACAATGGGTTAGTTTAATATTTCAAAAAAATATATAAATTACTGCAAATAGTAATTGAAGAGGTATGTTGAAACTTAGATTATTATAGTCTAAGGTATCCAGGAATAATCAAATCAGATGTATATTTGAACTTTCTATGAAGATATTCTAAAGAGAAATATTCATCTACCCCATGGTTAGCTTAACAATGGTTTGAACAACTGGCCCCTGGTGTTTTATGAAGCAAATATGTTTTTAAAATATATTTCACAATATGGAGCTGCTCAGTACTATCAGGTGTTCTGAATTTGCTTAGAGGCAATAACATCAGGCAAAGGTGCACCAGGTCATCATCAGTTTGGTCTCCATCCGTAGACCGATCAAATTATTTACTGTTCCACCCAGTGGTTCAGAACTGGTGTACTTCACAAAAACCAGGCTCTGTGCTCATAAAACTGAGTCTAGAGCCAAGGCTTAATGCTCTGATATCATGGCAAAGCCATTTAGAATGATACCTTGGTAAATAACAGTTATCACTATGTTTAAATCAAAATCCAGACATTAACTGTTTTATAAGCATGATCATTAAAATCAGGAGGATTAAAAAAAACAATCAGAATTTTAAAACTTTCTTATAATTCATCTAATTTGTAATCTGCAGCTTTTTTTTCTTTCTGACTTCACATATGACCCTTGACCTCCAAACTGATGAAAATCTTCACCTGTACATAGATTGCACTATTCCACCTGTCAGTTTTGAAGCAAAAAGTATTGATGAGACAACTTGAGCATGGCATATTGAAATTGTACAGTCAGAATCGCTTGTCTGCTACAAGTCGCTTTTGACATTCCGTCTGCAACCTTTTGTTTGTTGTGTACCATCTGCTTTTAGCAGTACCTTCTTCTACATGATGGTGAACAAGATATAGTTTATAATGCTTAGCTGATAAACAGTTAGTCCTAGGATCGCTCCTCCTCAGAGGAGTAAAAGGATAGAAAATGTGTAACTAATAGTTACATAATTTTGGAAAAAAATATTCCAAAAGGCAGCAGGGAGCTTTCTTCTTCTTTTCTTTTCTTTCTCTCTCTTTGCATGATGGTAGTTGCTTATTTATATGATGGCAGTTATCTATTTGTATGATGGTAGATATCTGTTTGTATGAAGACTGGTACAGGGCATGTCATTAAAAGGACAGGATGCAGCACCTTTTTATTCATCATTTGGGGA
Organism: Symmetromphalus regularis; assembly: GCA_032355785.1. Taxonomy (NCBI): domain Eukaryota; kingdom Metazoa; phylum Mollusca; class Gastropoda; order Neomphalida; family Neomphalidae; genus Symmetromphalus; species Symmetromphalus regularis. Next base: position 224 of record JAULBS010123195.1, on the reverse strand, counting down.
AACATTAGCTGAACAGTTGGTCTGGTATAAATTCTGACACCATGACACTTGGCTTTCAAAAGACCTACAACATTACATACCATTTCACGTGTGGGCGATACTTAGTTATTATAAATTCTGACACCATGACACTTGGCTTTCAAAAGGCCTACAACATTACATACCATTTCACGTGTGGGCGATACTTAGTTATTATAAATTCTGACACCATGACACTTGGCTTT
>JAULBS010123184.1:0-13990 GCA_032355785.1 Symmetromphalus regularis | reverse complement strand
AAATGCAGACCAAATACAGTGGATTTAACATGCAGAGAATCAAATACAGACGAGATTTAGCATGCAGTGAATCAAATGCAGACGAGATTTAGCATGCAGTGAATCAAATACAGACGAGATTTAGCATGCAGTGAATGAAATACAGACGAGATTTAGCATGCAGTGAATGAAATACAGACGAGATTTAGCATGCAGTGAATCAAATGCAGACCAAATACAGTGGATTTAGCATGCAGTGAATCAAATGCAGACCAAATACAGTGGATTTAACATGCAGAGAATCAAATACAGACGAGATTTAGCATGCAGTGAATCAAATACAGACGAGATTTAGCATGCAGTGAATCAAATGCAGACCAAATACAATGGATTTAACATGCAGAGAATCAAATAGAGACGAGATTTACTCGTAATATGCAGAGAATCAAAGTGGTAATAGACAACGCAATTGATCGCTTTCAAGACGGAACGAGAATCCAATTTAAATTTGAAAATCAGCCTGTCACGTCAGGTCTGCGGGAAGACGAGGCCAGATCTACTTACGTTCTTGTCACTTCACGTTCGTCACAAGATTTTCACATTACGAATTAATTCTTAGGAATTTTGTTTGAAAACAGTTACGTTTTCTTCAACGGTTTCTTTTTTCCTTTTTTTTTTTATGTAACCGACCAAAAATAAATGTGTGTAAAACATTTAAGAGTTACTTCAGGCGTGAACAAGTTATTTTTTGTTAATTCTTTCGTTCGTGTGTGTGTGTGTGTGTTTTTCGTTTTTCTTTTCGTTTTTTTTTCTTTTCTTTTTCCGTCTTTTTCCTTATTTATTTTTTTTTGGTGTTTTTTTTTTAAGGACTTTTCAACAAACTGGATGACACAAAACACGTTATTTGTTATACCAGTTGTAGCAGGGCCCGCGGTGTGCATTTGAAAGTGGAGGGGGCCACTGAAAAGTAGGTGACCGAAGGGCAGCAGCGTTCTTGCATTAACCCCATCATACTTCGAAAACTCCAGATTTCGGCCACTTTATTTTGTCACCGAGTCTGAAAATATTTTTATTCAGAAATAAACAAAATTTATTTATTTTTATTAGTTGTCCCCCTAAAAAGTGGGGGTTGGGGGTGGGGTGGGAGGGGCATGGCCTGTTTAGACTGTGACAACTCTCAGTCATGGTGGTGGATATGACATATTTTATTACCGGAACTTGCGGTGATTTAATGCCAAATTTAACTAATGATATCACACAACATTTAGTTTATACTGTTGTTACATGAACAACTGTTCGTGGGAAATAGTGTACCATCCGCGTTGAGCCTTGCGGAACACGTATTCTGAGTTAGAGCCAGTAGGCCCTATTAGAATTTAAAACGCCTTGCCTCGACTGGGATTCGAACCCATTACCAGCGTAGTTTATCAAAAGCCGTGACATGCTCTGTCCTGTCAGTACTCTAGTGGAACCGGGGGGGGGTCAAGGTGGTCAGGCCCCCCTCTTTTTTTCGATTTTTAATTTTCTAAAACCATTTTACGATTGGAAGGACGTGAAAATTAAACATTTTTTCACCTATTTTTATTCACTCTTTACTTTTGCACCCCCACCTTTTCAGAAATCCACATTTGGCCCCTCCCCCTTTCAGAAATCCTACTTCCGCACCTGCAGTGGAAAAGCGTTTATATGAGATTGCTTGTTGCAAATCGGAAAGAGTATTTTATAATATATTTTGTTTTAGGTTTAACACTTGCATGATTTTATATATATATATATAGTCTCTCGTAATTCCATAAGGAATGGCTTGTGTACTTTTATGTGTTTTATTTCTTTTTGTATTGTTATGCTGTGCACAAGTCTGTCTGCCTGTCTGTCTATCCGCATACGGTCCCAAAACACTATATGTCTTAACACCCAATAACTGCTGAAAAAAGATTGTGTTTGGGGGTCGTTAAACAAAGTAAAGTTTGTTTTATTTAACGACGCCTCTAGAGCACATTGATTTTTAATCTTGTCAGCGGCTATTGGACGTCAATCAAATGGTCATTCTGACATATATATTTAGAGGAAACCCACTGCTGCCACTTTGGCTACTCTTTCCGATAAGCAGCAAGGGGTATTTTATATGCACCGTCCCATAGACAGGACAACACATACCACGGCCTTTAAGAAACCAGTTGTGGAACACTGGCTGGAACGGATATATTGGTCCACTGAGAAGGATCGATCCGATGCGGGTCGTTAAACAAAGTATTCCTTTCGTTAGATAGCAAAAAAACCCACGGATTCTACTTGACTAGTCGCGGACCGCTGGCTAGCTTACTGTCCCCTGTATGTCGTACGACAGGGTCACAGCAATTAATGCTTTAGGCTACCACTGATTTGATGGAATTTATGCATGAGCTGTCGAAACCATGACTTTAGATTTTACCTATTACGATAAATAATCTAAACGATGACGAACCAGAAGATAAAGCGACAAATGCGGCATCTATGGTTGATATAAATTGTATGGAGGTTCGGCGTGTGATAAGTTTGCCATCGCTAATCTATTATTGATGCCGATTACTTTCGCCTCGTGAGCAATCAAGGTTTTATCTTGCTTTTGCTTCAACTGCCGAAAGAGCGCTTCTCAATTTTGCCAGTTATTGACACAAATTGGCTGGTCTCTGTGACGTAGTAGCAAGCCCGTAGGAGCCGGTGAGAGGGGGAGGGGGCTACGAGAGGCGGCTATGGGAGGCTCAGCCATCTCACCTTTTTTGCCAGTTTTTTAATAATAAAACAGGATACACGTGATCGTTTGTACAGAACGTGAAAACTGGTTATATGGGACAGATTCCGCTCCCCCGTCACAAATACACGATTTTCTGAAAAAATATTAAACGTTCAGTATACTATTAACCCCAAAAAGTAACAACAAATTTAATAAAAGAAAAGAAATCTGAGGAATCCATTCCGTTACAAGTTACAAGCGGTCCAGCGATAGACTCATTTACGATTTTATGGTTAAAAATGTTTTAGATAATAAGTCGTAAACATGCCAGAATCGCTAGAAAGCGAGTTAATATTTTAAAGTTTGTTTTGCGAAGCGCTCGCAGTTTCCCACAACACATTTTATACACACACAAAAATTATCCCCTCCCCCTCTGTGAAAATGCATCCTTCTTTACTGAGAAGATACGTCATGATTCAAATGTGTTCAACGTTCCTGTCACGTCAGAGGTAACGTGGCATTTGGTACCCTATGCTACAAACCACGATGCAGTGGTTAAGCTATCGGAATCTCGTTTGGTAGGTCCTGGAATCAAATCTTAGTCGAGGCTTGGGGAATTTTAATCTCAGTATTAGCACCAAACCAGTGTCTGTGTGTATGTGTGTGTATGTGTGTGTGTGTATGTGTGTGGCGAGGGGGGGGGGGAGTGTCCTTATAAGTCCTCGTCGCCAGTGCCCATATACCCAGATTTCACATCCTGTACAGATGGTCACGTGTACCCGGTTAACGGCGATATACAATGCATAATGAATTACCAACTACCGCATGCCGCATGCCGTACACTTCATACTAGATGGATGTGGAAACAGCTTAAGGCCACATTCCAGCCTATGTTTGCTACAGCATAAAATAGTTTCAATCGTAATTCAGAGTTGAATTGTGAATAATAAGTCTTTCTTGTTCCAATTTAGGCTACAAGCATGTTTTGTCTTTTAAATTCCAATATGTCATGTTATATAGGTTTATGTGCGTGTGTGTGAGTGCGTGTATGCACGCGCGCGTGTGTGTGTGTACGCGTGTGTATGTGTGTGTGTGTGTGTGTGCGTGTGGTCCGAGCCGATCTTTGAGAAAGTGTTTTTTATTAATCATCCATCACTGCTATCCGGAAGGAATATATGTAACTGCATTTGCACAGCACCCTGCCAACACCCACACACTCGGCACTCTTAACACTTTCACACTAGTATACCTGATTACTGATCGACAACACGAACACAAATCACATTAAATACAAATCTTTTTTTAACATTATCTCACATTTTAACACAGTCCAATTAACATCGCAGGCACTCTTGCATATATAATTGGATGAATTTCTCATCTGTAAGTGAGGTAACACCAGTTTATACTGAAACCCACGGATAAACGTGGGCTACGGAACACGCTGGAATTGGTGACCTACGCCCACGGGTTGAAGGATTGAAGGCTTTCCGCAAGATTTGGTTACACCGACCCCAATGGCGCAGTGGTTAAGCTATCGGACTCGTGGCTGGTAGGTACTGGGATCAAATCTCAGTCGAGGCATGGAATTTGTAATCCCAGTGTCGGCTCCAACCCAGAGTGAGTGGTTCGCAACGCTCTGTGGGTAGGTGTATACATCTTACACCGACCAGTGGTCTATGGGATAGTTCATATAAAAGATTCCTTACTGTTTATCGATACAAATAGCCGTATTAGTGTGGCGGCAGCGGGTTTCGTTTCTCCTCCTAGACAGACAGCACAGGAAGCTGAACTGTGTGCCCAGGACAGCGTGCTTGAACCTTAATTGAATATAAGCACAAAAATAAATACAACCAACCAACCAACACCTACCAGTGGTCCACAACTAATTTAACAAAGGCCTTGGTATGTACTGTCCGGTATGTGGGTAAGCGAATATAAAAGATCCCTTACGGCTAATCGAAAAGCGTTACCTATGTGCAGGTTAGAAAAGAGGGTGGGGAGAGGTCAGATGGGCCAGCTGGCATGGACTTATAATTTTGAAGGGACCTACAACTCTTGGTATCTAGTACTGTTTGCAAAAATTCTTAATGAGTAGATTTAAATGTGGTTCTACATTCCCCATCTGATTTGGGCCGATTACCAGCTTAGCACGGCCTGCCTATGTGGCGATAACAGGTTTCCTCTAAAGACCATGAGTTGCAAAACACCATATATCTGACACCTAATAGCCGCTGAATAAACAATGTGCTGGGGTGTCGTTAAACAATCAAACATTTCCTTTGCTTATATCAAGCAGCGCAGTTATATCCAAGTAGCGTCGGAAATAGAATTAAAATGATTTTCGTCGATTATTTATTTCATAATACAGTGACAAGTAAATATTTTGTAAATATATATTTAATGACATTGATGTACAAGGTGGTGTTTACTCTTGAAATTAAAGAGATATTTTAGCAGATGATTTTCACACTTTTTTGGAACAGACTGTCCCTCACATTTTGCAACAGCAATGCAACTGACAGATGTCACTCAATACTTGGTATAGTTGGTTCCAATAAAATGCAAATCACCTGTTTACTGAAATTTGTCTTTTAATTTCAAGAGTAAACACCTCCTTGTACAACAATGTGAGACCAAGTAAATAAATACTAAATTAAGTAGAGTGTCATTAAATATATATTTACAAGATATTTACTTGTCAGTTTACTATGAAAGAAATAATCGATTAAAATAATTTTTATTCTATTTCCGACGCTACTTTAGTATTTGCCTCAGATACTGAAACAGAAGAGCGAGATGTAGCTCAAACGGTAGCGTCTCTGCCTGTAAACCAGTCGGTCGTCGGATCGATCCTTCTCAGTGGACCCATTAGCAGTTTGGGCTATTTTCCGTTTCAGCTAATGGTCCACAACTGGTTCATCAAAGGCCGTGGTATGTGTTGTCCTGACTGTGGGACGGTGCATATAAAAGACACCTTGCTGCTTATCGAAAAAGAGTAGCCTATTTGGCAGCAGCGGGTTTCCTCTAGAAACATATGTCAGAATAACCATATGATTGACGTCCAATAGACGATGATAAGATAAAAATCAATGTGCTCTAGAGGCATCGTTAAATAAAAGAAACTTTACTTTAAAACCTGACCCATCTTATAAGCACGAACTAAAGTCAAAATGATGTTCTCAGCAATCTCTGGTTACAATAGCTGGTCACGAAAATGGCCGATTTTTAATTTGATTGTCGAGAGTTGTCTACCGTAACTTAATAACATAGATCCCAGTTAGTGCAGTGTATTTTAAAATGTGTTTTACTGTGTAAGCTGGAAATGCATATGTGCACAATAAGATGAAAGGATTCAAACTAAACTATCCATTAGGCACTTTAAAATTCTCATTTCCATTATCAATGGAATACTTTAGTGCTGTTCCTGCAAACAATAGGTCAGAAACATTTATTCACTCGACACTCACATCATTAACCCATTGAAAGCAGAGTGCATTAATTTTATCATTTCCCATAGATTGCATTACTGTTATAGACCTGTTACATTGAAAATATAAATACATGTATGTATCACCATAAATAATAAGAAAAATAATATATAATACAGGTTACAATGTATTAAGGTAACGTGGGAGAAATTACAGGTAAGCAGGTGGCTGCTTAATACAAGTTGATAATTTAAGATAGGTGGCTGATCTTTCATATGGACTACCCCACAAACAGTGGACCTCTGGTCAGTGTAAGTGGTATACACCTACCCACTGAGCCTTGCAGAACACTCACTCTGGGTTGAAGCCTCGAGTCCGATAGCTTAACCACTGCACCACGGAGGCCGATAGTGTAGAGGATTAAATACTGTGTTTATGCCACCCACACCTAATTAGTTACCATTGATTAAAAAATGTGCAGTTTGGGCAATTTTCCGTTCCAACCAGTGGTCCACAACTGGTTTATCAAAGGCCATGATATGTGCTGTCCTGTCTGTTGGACGGTGCATATAAAAGATCCCTTGCTGCTTATCGGAGAAAAGAGTAGCCTATGTGGCAGCAGCGGGTTTCCTCTAAATACATATGTCTGAAACCATATGATTGACGTCCAATAACCGATGATAAAACATAAATCAATGTGTTCTAGAGGCGTCGTTAAATAAAACAAACTTAACTTTTTTTTTGATTAAACAATGGGGTGCTGTAAAACAAATAACAATTATTCTTTGTAAGTGTGTGAGTTTCAGATTAGAGGATATAAATGCAAATAGACTATATACAAATTTTGTTACTTTTAATGAGTATTTGAGTTTATTTTATTGCATAGTCAGTATATAATTATGTAAATAATGGTAATAACTGTCAGTCCTTATTTACATAGAATGCAGATTGTCTTGACATAAAATACTGTTATATATCTGTAATTTCATGAATTTTAGGAAATATAAAACAACCTGTTAAATTTGTAATGACATATCAAATAATATTTTTTAATTTATCTTTATCTTGAAGAATGTTTTTTTAATTTTTTACATAAAATACTATTAAGTGTCTGTGGTTTCATGAAGTTTAGGAAATATAAAGCAAACTGTCAAATTTATATTGACATATTAAACAAATTTTTTTTAATTTATCTTTTAATCTTCATGAAAAAAGAACATCTTTATTTTTGACATAAAATACTATTATGTGTCTGTGGTTTCATGAATTTCAGGAAATATAAAGCAAACTTTGAAATTTATATTAGTATATTAATTTAAAAAAAAAAAAATTATGTTTTAACTTGAAAAAAAGAAGAAGACATACATCGTATCTTTGTTTCATTAACAAAATGGTAGGTAAGCAACTGTTTTCATCAATGGGTTGCTAAAAAAGGCATGACTGATATCCTTTTAAAAGAACAACATCCAGTGGGAATCATTTTGCGTGCACATTCATTGAGGTTGATTTACCTGTGAAAAGCACGGCAAGTACCCAGACAAGTACTAATTAACATGACTTCTACCTGTCACGTCAAATACAATGTAAGATTCACTAATGAACGTTACCAGTGAAGCAGAGCAAGTAAAATCATTGATTGTGATTGTGTTTATTTAAACATAAGCTGTGAATTAATCCGACACTTAACATGGCTGGGAACCGCTAGACGGTGTAAAAAAAGGATGAGGTTGCCTGTACTAATTCAACCATACCAAACAAATATATTCAAGATGTATGACCTATTCGTGATGTGAAACCACAGACTGTGTTTTTTCTGTCACTCACGCAATGTTTATTTAAATACAACTGGTAAATTAAATTGAGCACATCTTCACTGGTTTCAATGGTTGGTTAAACTTATTTCAATGCTCTTATTGAAGTAATGTTCAAGCATGCTGTCCTGGACACACAGTTAGGCTTCCCATGCTGTCTGTCCAGAGGTTAATGAGAGAAAATGAGCCTCAGTGGTTCAGTGGTAGATCATCGGACACTCAAGCTGAAGACAGTGGCTCAAAACCCATTGGAGGCTGTCTCACACTTGACAATGTGTCAAAATTACCAAATGTATGACATCCAATAGCTGATGATTAATAAATCAATGTGCTTTAGTGGTGTGGTTAAACAAAACAAACAACTAACATTCAATGCTCTTATTGAAGTAACGTTCAAGCATGCTGTCCTGGACACAGCTCTCCTTCCAATGCTGTCCATCCAGAGGTTAATAATAGTATGAGAGAAGAAACCCACCGCTACTACACTGACTATTTTTTCTTGATAAGCAGCAGTCTTTTACATACTTTGCTACAGATATTGGAAATGGGATGTAACTCAGAGGTAAAGTGAAGTGAGACGTCTCATTGGATCGATTCTATTCAAGCATGCTGTCCTGGACACACAGCTCTCCTTCCAATGCTGTCCGTCCAGAGGTTAATAATAGTATGAGAGAAGAAACCCACTGCTACCACACTGGCTATTTTTTCTTGATAAGCAGCAGTCTTTTACATACTTTGCTACAGGTATTGGAAATGGGATGTAACTCAGAGGTAAAGTGAAGTGAGACGTCTCATTGGATCGATTCTATTCAGTGGATCATTAAATGTTTTTGTCTATTTCCCATTCTACTTAGTGATCCACGAGTAGTGTAACAAAATCCCTGGCTTATGTCATCCTATCGATGAGTGAAAGAATTATTTAATCACACGTAAGCATAATGGTTAATCAGCAGCTGTTAGGTATCAAAGTAAAGTTTGTTTTATTTAATTACATCTCTCGAGCACATTGATTTTTATCTTATCATTGGCTATTGGACGTCAATCATATGGTCATTCTGACATGTACATGTATTAAGAGGAAACCCGCTGTTGCCACATAGGCTACACTTTCCAATAAGCAGCAAGGGGTCTTTTTTATGCACCGTCCCACAGACAGGACAGCACATACCATGGCCTTTGATGAACCAGTTGTGGACTACTGGTTGGAATGGAAAATAGACCGATCGGCAGTTATGCACAACACTGCTAATCATAAAGAATAGCCCATGTGGAAGTAGTGGGTTTCCTCTAAAGACCATAAGTTACAGAATACCATATCTTTGACACCTTATCCTATAAAGATCATAAGTTACAGAATACCATATCTTTGACACCTTATAATAGCCACTGAATAAACAATGAGCTAGGGTGTTATTAAACAAACAATCTTTCCTTTTCTTTTCTTTCTTTTTTTTTTCCTTTTCTTTCCTTTCCTTTTCTTTTCTTTCCTTTCCTGCCTGGAAGATCTGTGTGTTGAGACTTGTTTGGAGTCATCCTAGTTATGCATAACACTGCCTGGGTGTGAATGAACTTGATATGCACTGTGTCAGGGTTAACAATCAGTTTAACGTTTAAAACATTAAGCGTTGCTTGTCTGTGTAATCACAATAAGCTGTTTCAGTGGTTGTTCTCCCGTGAAGCCTCGGCCGACCTGATCTGATTAGTATATACAGATAATCTCCATTAGAACCAGCTGGATAGTACAAGGAGAAACCTCAAGGACATTGTCCACCACCAGTTTGTCTTTTAGTGGTCATTTAACTCTCAGTTAGTAAATAAATCTTTCTTACAGCTTTAAATACAAGCAGAAAGGAAAGGAAAGGTTGTTTAATAATGCCTTAGCAAAAATGTTATTATGTGGCTATTGGGTGTCGGTTTTGGTTTTTTTTAATGACACCTCTAGAACATATTGATTTATTACTCATTGGCTATTGTATGGCAAACATTTGGTAATTTTTACATGTAGTCAAGTGTGAGCCAGCATTCAATGGGTTTTGGACCCCCAATAGCCGATGTTTATTTTTTGTGCTGGGGGGTCGTTAAACAAATCAATGGGTTTTGAACAACTGTCATCAGCTTGAGAGTCCGACGTTCTACCACTGGACCACAGAGGCTCATATTGGTATTGTCAGACACATGGTGTTTTGTTACTTGTGGTCTTTGAGGAAACCTGCTACCATCACACAGGCTATAATCTTTCTGATTAATAGCAAGGGATCTTTTATATGCACTTTCCCATGCAGGATAGCACATACCACGTCCTTTGTTAAACTAGTTGTGAACCATTAGTTGGTGCAGGTGGTATTCTGTATTGGAGCTGGAATCGAGATTAAAAATCCCATGTTCTTGACTGAGATTTGATCCCAGAATCTACTAGCCATGAGTCCAATAGCATATCTATTGCCCCACTGGGCCACACATCCTTATAGTCATCACTCATCAGTTAACAATAATTATTTATGTGCTGTTAATAGTTAGATATTCAATTCTCATTGTTCTGATATCAACATTTAATTAGCAAGTTCCTGATTCTCTTTACAGTTACAAAGTTTTTGTCACTTAACACTGTTTTGTTAACAAAGACAAAATGAGTTGATGAACAGTTTGAGGAAACTTGATTCCCAGAACTGAATAAATAAGGTGTTAGTACATAACACATTTGGAAAGATTCCTTTTCATTATATGTGAATAGAACACCTTATACATTTTTAGTCAGTTAACGGTATTGTTAATAACAAATGATCACTTTTCATGTTATTAGTTGATCAGCAGTCAGAGAATATGTTTCCCAGCATGTTATACGGTATTATGACATAGAGAGAAACTAGTTTACTCTTCAACAGATACTTAACTTGTGAATAGTAGTGCTTGTAACTATATCAACACCTTATTCTTCAAGAGCACTAAAGTGTTTGCGGGATCGCTGAAGGAATAATCCAATACCTAGGTCATTAACCTATATTGTGTTTTAATTACATTTACCTGTGTTACTATTGATCGTCGAGCCACTCCTTCGCCTACGAGAACTCATGAATACTTGAACAGATTAAAACCTGCTATGATGATACGTAAACAGATCCAGAGAGGTGGAGGTCGAGGCAGATCTGGGGGGCAAGGCTAATTCAGGGATACGGCCATCTTGGTAGATTCAGTTGGGGATTAGGGATATGCAGATTAAGGAGGGATGAGGTCTAGGCAAATTCAGGAGAAAGGAGGGTCTAGAGAGATCCAGAAGGAAGGAGGACAAGACAGATCCAGGGGAAAGTATGTCCGGGCAGATCCAGGGAGAAAGATGTCCTGATAGATCGAGGAGCAAGGAGGACGCAGATCCAGGGAGAAGGAGGTCTGGCAGATCTAAGGGGATGAGATCTAGTTAGATGAAGAAGGGAAGGAGGTCTAGGCAGTCCAGACCATCCTTTTTCTCAATTTGTGTTTTCCACCATGATGATTAGATGATAATTTTTTACATCACTACCTTTTTTACTATTTAATATCTTGACAACTCACACTTTAAACTTTCTGGATCTTCTGTGCAGATGAATATCTGATGTAGGTTGAATAGTATGTAGGTTGTGAATAGGTACATGCATGTATTTTGGATAAAGATTTTTAATATTGGAGGGGTATCCAAAGCTAGTTATAATAAAATTATAATAGGAAATAAACAAAAAATGAGGTTTGAATTGGAGGCTGGAAACCTAAAATGCCCACTAGATCTGTCTTTATGAACATATTACCTGTATAGTAGTATACATATACAGGTGCGGAGGCAGGATTTTTAAAGGGGGGTCTAAAATGATGGACGGTATTTTGTTACATCACTGTCATTCTGCTAGTTAACTACTGTTAGTCTACTACTGCCAAATGTAGTGGTGCTGCATGTGATAGTACCGTTTCCCCTTAAAGGTTATGATCAGTTTCCAAAAAGACCCCTGGACCCCACTATTGATGTACATGTACCTGTATATTTGAATACCGGTTAAACATATTAATAGATGCATAATTATTTTAATACTTTGATGCATGTCTTGTATTCAGGTCACAGATTCTATTGGTTGGATTTCGTTATTCCTCCGAGACTTGGTGAACTGAATCAATGATAAATATCCGTTGATGAAAATGTCATCTGTATTCAGCCACTATTGTTATCAGTTTGTTTGAAACCTGAAGTAATCTCTTACATAATCGATTGAATATTAATGAGTACTGTATACAGACAATATAATAAAAAATGTTTACACCAACGCACCGACTTCTTTATATGTGAATCCTGCCTTGTTGTTTACGCATTTTTATTAATTCATTCTTTGTCAATCAATTTTGCTGTACCTGTTAACATGATCCACATGCAGGTTCTGCATGAGATGCTTTGGCTAAAGGATCAAAACCCCGTTGTGGACTCATTCTCTGATAGGATTTATTCTCACACTTAACAGAGCTTCATGACTGTTCAGTATGTAGGAAAGAGCATATAAATGATTCATAGCTGGTAATGGAAAAATGTAGCCTATGTGATGATAGCGGGTTTCTTCTGAAGACCATAAGTCATAAACACTGTATAACTGATACCTAATTCAAATATAGTTGGTGGGATGTCATAAAGGATTTATCCAGGATTTTTCACCAGGGTCCTATAGCTGAAGGGATTGGGAAAATTGGCACGATTTTAGTCATAATTGGGATGGGTTTTTTCACACCACTGAATTTATGTAACTGAAATATTGGGAATTTTCATTGGATACGATGTTCAGTACTGTATAAAGCCTGGATAAATCAATGGTTATTAAACATACAATAATTTATATACATTTTTTTGGGGGAACTCTAGAGCACATTGATTTATTAATCATTGGCTGTTAGATGTCAAACATTTGGTAATTCTGACACATAGTAGTCAGAAGAAACCCACTATTGTTTTTACATTAACAGCAAGGGATCTTTTATATTTTCTTTTCCACATACAAGACAGCACATACCACAGCCTTTGATATACCAGCCATAAGGAACCGACTCGGATTGGGAAAAAATAATTTGAGAATCAGTCCACCAAGGGGTTTTGATCCTACAACCAAAGCGTCCCAGGCAAACAGTCTACTGACTGAGCTAGATCCCACTGTTTACACACAGAGCTGGCCATAAGCCAGTTGGACCAATTCCTCCCAACTGTCCCCCCAAGACCAAGGGAGCCCCACACTAGGGTAATCCACTCTAGTCTTGTCAACTAAAACTGCCTTCTAACAGAACCAAACTTGTAAAGTCTTATCAGAAACCAGCTTACTACCTAATGTTTTTGTCATTTCACTAAAACAGACCATAGCTGTTAACCTGGCCCTTTCAAAAATGTTCACAATTGGGCCAAGCAGGTCTTAAGACCAGCCCTGTTTACACAACATGTTTGGGTGTTGGTAGACGGACATTCCTTTCTTTGAATAAACAAATATTATATCACTGACAACCACTCAAACAAACATACACGGTGACAGATTGACAAATGGACAGTTGCTGGGCGCACTCTTCATAAATAGCATACCTCTAGTCCAAGCTAAGCATAGAATAATTTATACAAATATATGCACACACCTCAGCACGAGTAAGTCTTGGTGTATAGCGACACAGTCAACATGCCAACACAAGCCAGCAGTCTTTCAATCATAATAGTGTGTATCGCGATGGTTGCTTCACAATAAACACAACCGTTGAGCCATGGTATTGTCGCACTAGATTATTTCCCCATGTGTGCCACCGTACTCCTGAGATATTGCAATTAAATTAGTCTTTTCAAATGTGTTCATATCAGAATTATTTGTTATATTCGGTTATAAATAAAATATTCCTTTCAAATATGTCAATATTGGAATTAAATTATTTATTTTATCATATTACATTAATTCAAAAATTATTTTATTTATTTTATCATATTCCTTTAATTCAAGAATTGTATTATTTATTTTATCATATTCCTTTAATTCAAGAATTGTATTATTTATTTTATCATATTCCTTTAATTCAAGAATTGT
>JAULBS010123173.1:0-13990 GCA_032355785.1 Symmetromphalus regularis | reverse complement strand
ATTTCATTTTCAATCAAATGCAAATACACAAAAATAATTAATAAATACATTCAAACAATAAATACAACTTTATAAAGTTAAGATTCCATATATGCAGTATTCGGAATGCGAATGCGACCAAACATGGAAAATGTGAATACATGGGCTTGATTCCATATGTCCAACTGCGAATGTGATTTGCGTAGACGGCAAATAGAATCGCTCAAAGTAACAATCGGTGCGAATGCGTACATATAATTTGATGGGAGAATCCCAAATTTTACGTCATGGAATGGGGTTTTCCAAAGAAATTGAACCAGATGCCAAAGAGTGCAGCTTCCAATATGAACTGCAAAATGTTTGAGTTGGTTCGCCAACATTCAATATTGTTTGACACAAGGATGCACAGATATTCAATATTTGGGATAGCATTGGGAAAAGAATGTCCAAAGTATAGGGCTAGTTCATAGCACTCTTAGTGTTTGTAAAATGTGATGAACTTGACAGTCTTGATGGTCATTAAAACCAATCGGTGGTCCATTGACTTCATTCCGTAATCCCACAATTAAAATAATACTCATAAGAAGAGGCCATTTGGTAAGTATAGTTCAAAGCACCCTTTAAGTGTTAGCCGACAACACATTACCTAACTAGATAAACACTGATTTTGAAATAGGCAAATTTCACTAAATTCACTGGACTCTGATCCTGGCTAGTGGATTTCTGGCTTGGACAAGTGAAACATTTCCACTATTAATTACTTAAAATGTGGGCCACTAGCCAAAATTTGTTGGAGGGCTATTGACTTTCTGAAATATTTGAGACTGCCAAGCACTGTGTTAAAAATTTTAATTTGCAGACAATAACATAGCAAATAGAATGCCAGCTAGACAACTGATAACTTTATAGTATCAAATTAATGGAACTACCAATTTCAAATTAGTTTTAAAGTATTTGTCCCCAAAAGAATAGTCACATTTGTTAAGATATGTTTTTTTCTTCTTTTTTCAGTTGGTGGCAATCCTTTTGGTAATTTGGAGAAAAGTTCAGTGTTGCAGGAGGTAACATTTTAATGTGTATTTTTCTTTGTAATTTGATAAAACCATACTACATTGTTGGGTTAATTTCATGCGGTTGTCTTCATTCCTCTCCATTTTAAAATAGTAGGAGAGCAGTGCATTATAGTGCTGCTTTACTTCATGGGAGAAATTTGAAATGAGAGTATTTTTTCACATTTAGCAGGATAAAATTAAATGGAAAAAGTTGAGTGCACAAAACACTCGCCATTTTTCATTTTCAGTTTAATGTCAGACAAGTGCAAGGAATCATTCTCCTGCAGTGGAGAAGACTGATCTTTCTTGTGTTTATAATAAACTGTTTACAAAAAAACTGATTAAATTCCCAATGCTCAGTTCTTCTGGTTTCATAGAAGCTGTTCATAGACTAAATATTATATATATTCTTTTTACAGACAAGGATTTTCAACGAGACTCCTATTAATCCACGGAAATGTGGACACATTTTGACGAAATTGCTGTACCTGATCAATCAGGTAAGTGGTTAGTTGTTGTACAATGAGAAGCTAGAAAAAATAATCTCTTACTACTAGTTTGCTGAGTCAGGTTAAATCTAAATGATTAAACTATTGCTTGATCAGGACTCTTTATAGATCTTCACAAGACCATTCATGGGATGTTTCTACAAAGTGGTAAAAGCAACCATTCAGATATTGGTGGTGGGGGTGCAAGACTGAATAGGGGTACTGGCATGTCCGTTCAAATATTGTGGGGGCAAGAGGGGTGTCATTTGATGGGCTGCAGTGTACTCAATAAATGTCAATATTGCCGCTAAAAAGGATTCCGCAGATTAATGGGGGGGGGGGGGGCTAATTACCCAGCTTTCCTAGCCCTGGTATGAATTAAAAGTGGAATCTGGTTTTGTGAAAGATGACTATACTGGTCCACTCTGTATACTGGTCCACTGATGGCCTCAGTCATGAGTCAGATTAGTATTAACTAAAGAGTTAGAGTGACCACTTGAGATGCAATGGGTTGTAGGATCATTCCCTATCAGCAGACCCATTACACCTATTTTTCATTCCAACCAGTAGTTCACAACTGGTGTAACAAAATGACATGTGCTATCTATGGGAAAGCACATATAAACAATCTGTGCTTTTAATCAGAAAGAGTAGCCTGTATGGCGATAACAGGTTTCCTCATGACCATGTTGCAAACACTGTATGTTGATACCTAATAGCACTACAGTGTTTTTAAACAATCGGCTCTAGTTCTTCCTATCTTTGAACAATTTTCTGTGGAAATTTATGCTTTGATATTTTTCTAAGCAGGTGGGCTCATCTCACTGTGAATGTTTTCTGTTTCAGGGTGAGAATGTGGGATCAACAGAAGCAACTGATGCTTTCTTTGCCATGACCAAACTGTTCCAGTCAAAAGATGTACGTATTTGCACATTTTCTACAAAATAAATATTACAGCAAAAATTTAATGTTTTTAAGACTAACTTATGGTGTCATATATTTTTCTAGTTATATTTTACCCATTGCACACTTGTATTACACTGGATTCAGTTTGTCCAGATCCTTTCAGTATTATTTCAGAAGGACTAGAACATAAACAATGTGACGTTACTACTGCTGATTAACTTTAATAATGGATTATATATCCCCAACTTAACCTATTTTCAGCTATTAACAGGAAATGGCTTCTGCACACACACATCCTTACTTACACAATCGATTTGACAGAATAATATTTTACCTTAAGTTTACTATTGGAAGCAACCAAAAAAAAATTAACGACGGTACCAATTTCTTTCATAGGAAACCAAAATGCACGTCGTAGTAAAATGTTGAATGGTGAAAATGCCACCAGGAAGTGATCTATTATTTATTTTGAATCCAATACAAAGGAGATCACTAATTTTTTTAATGAAGTTACTATAAAACAGATGATGCGTATAGTGCTGTTCTGTCTGAAAATTTTTCATTATTTAGGTATATACTAATACTGAAAATGATTTAATAAAGTGATATAGTGCAAGATGGCTTCTTGTGCATATTGCACTAAGCATGAAAATAATACATAGCAGTTTTTAACTTGTTTATATAGTTTTTTGTGGCGTGTTTTTGGTGATTTGGGTCTTTGTTTACATAATAAAAGTATGTCTATATCAAAGTTCACATGTGTGCATATTATAAACAAGCCATTCTAAACAGATTGCTCCCAGAGCTTATCCGATCTGATTTTTTGCAATACTACAGTCATTTATTATCTATGTTATCTAAACAACTATTAATATAGAATAATTGTTTTAAACAGACAACTCTTCGCCGACTGGTGTATCTTGGAATTAAGGAGATGTCAAAAATAGCCGAAGATGTGATCATTGTTACAAGCAGGTACATTTCTCTACATGGTGTTTTTTCTCTAATTTTAAAAGAAATTGGGAAGTAGTGGAATTATTTTTAGCATACATGATAATCAGTTTATGGTATGTTTTGTTACTGTAAGTCAAACAACCAAAGCAACCCCGGTGGTGCAGTGGTGATGCCACTAGAGCACATTGATTATTTTCATCATAGGCTATTAGCACTAGCAGCAAGGCATTTTTTATATGCACTTTCCCACAGACAGGACAGCACATACTATGCCCTTTTATATACCAGTCGTGGGGCACTGGTTGGAAATGGGGAAAAGAATAAATCCATGGAACGGGGTTGATCCTATGACTACAGCACATCAGGTGAACTACTTCTGAGGGGGTTTGATCTTACGGCCAAGTCACCATGGGTGAACTCTACCAATTTATTAAGATACCATTAATCACTAGCTTAGTTTGTATACATTTTATTTGATGATAAAAAAATTAACTAAAATTAGAGGAATAACGTGTATTAGTAAGGGCAAATATATGTATAATTAAATTTTTACAGAAGTTTGACTTTCTAGGTTTTTACAGAACTGTTGAGTCATGATTTTATTGTTATAATGAGAATTTTATTTACTAAACGTTTTTGATTGAAGTGTATCAGGAACTAATCTAGGGTAGAAATGACTTCTTCCTTCCCATAACAAATGGGAGAAGTGTGATAAAAAAGGGAGAAGTGAAACTAGCAGAAACAAAATACATTAAATTAATGTGTTGTTTTTTGGTTTTTCTTATGTAGGCCTATGAACCCATTTTTCAGGGGAGTTTAAAAATTGTTTTTTTTATATTTTAACAAAAAAAATTAAAACCTTTTAGGCATTGTTTTAATATTTTTTTATTATTTTTTAAATTTTATTTGGTGGGGAAACGTCTGAGCCCTATCTTCTAGATATCTCCATTTTGTAATGGTCTATCCGTTTTGCGCACATAATCAAAAATATGTTGTTGTTACGTTTTCCACAATCACCAGACAATTATTTTAAATTAAAATTTAATAATGCAATAAATAGAATCAACAACTATATTATTTGAATAGATATGCCATTGAAAATATTTACTACTGATAAAAAGACCGCGAAGTGAATCGAAACCTCGTAATCTTTATAGTTGCCAAAATCACAACATAATTATTTACCACAAATGAAACGCCAATAGATTAGCAAGCAACCAATCAAAACCACTCTCTTGGAAACTATTGAAAATTAATCAGAAGACCACGTTGCGGTGTCTGAAGTTTAGCAAAACTAAATTAAAAGCATGCATATAGACCATTCTCCAACGGCTTTGAACACTAGCACTTAATCAACAGGCGACACGTTTTTAAATGCATCTCTAGCAAAGTAATTGGTATTCTTGTTCATATCACGTAACCGAACAAAGATCGACACGGTCTATTCCGCGTTACCAGAAATAGCTGGTCATTGATAAACACGCATCATGCAAGATGTGTTACTTGTTTGTGTGTAAATGCTAGTTATGTGGGTTGTTTTTTTAATTGACATCACAAATCGGTGTCACTGTCAGATTTTAGTTTTTAGGGATTTGTTTTTCACTTTACCTCGAGCAAAATATTACGGCGACCTCGACTTTTTACCACTGCTAACAAGTGGCGAATTCAGTCAACTTTCGGTGAAAAAAAGCCCCATTTCGCCGGCTAGATTAGTGCATGGTGTATATTTTTTGTACCATCTGAAACCCCCTTGTATTTCAGTTTAATGAAAGATATGACTGGTAAAGAAGACCAATTCCGAGGTCCAGCCATTCGAGCACTTTGTTCCATTACTGATGTAAGTTGATGTAAAATATTTATATTTGTCATACTGTGAACTTCAGTTATCGGACTCTCAAGCTGGAGACATTGGTTCAAAACTCATTGGAGGTTACCAAATGTTTGACATCCAATAGATGATGATTAATAAATTAATGTCTTTTTTGTTTGTTTGTTTTGTTTTTTAACCTGGAAGTACACACAACCCATTTTGAAATGGAAAACTGTATTTTATGTTTGAGGAGAGCTGAGTGTTCTTATAAAATTTGAATTTTTGTTGTTGATGTTTTCCTGTTACTGTTCTAAGATAAAATATAGAATACTGCAGTGAGCAGTATTTCTTTTTGTTTTATTATAATGTGAGCATTTGTTGAAACATTTAACAATTAATTGTAGATTTAAGAGTAAAATTTCTTTAAATTATTGGAATTTTAATCATCTAAAACATCTTTTTTAAAAAAGCAATTTATATTCTTAATTTGTTATTAATATTCTGTGTAGGTTTATTATTATTATTTAAAAAACAAACATGAACTTCCACATTAGAGCTAGATAAGATACAGATTTTAAAGCACAAGGGATAATTCTATGGTCTCAAAATGAGATTGTTGATATTTTGTTAGTATCTCTGTACAATACAATTAAAATGTCTTATAGCCTGTACTGAAATGTTTCTCTTTTTTATTGTAGACATCTATGCTTCAAAACATTGAACGCTACATGAAACAAGCCATTGTAGACAAAGTTCCAGCAGTATCAAGTGCTGCTTTAGTTTCGTCTCTAGTAAGTAATCAAAAACTTTGGTGAAATAAAATTGTGTCTCAGCAATTCATGGCTGTAGAATTACCTTTAAGTTATTAAATTAGAATCCAGTAATTCTGGGATTATGCATCTTGTTCGTTATACATCAAGTTGTCATTCCCAAATTGTTCACACAATTTCATATATAACCTACATTTTTATTTTGAAAATATGAGGTTTGCCAGCGCTAATTGAAAGTGTGTTGTATTTTGGTGGAGTGTCCACACCTTCAGTCAGTTAAAGATGGTATATTTGGTAACGAGGGTATGGTGGAATCATTCCAATACTGCCCACCACTCATTAAGATTTTAAAACAAATTAATTTTTATGATACATTTATTATTCATGTTTGATCTAGTGATTTATTTATTTATTATCATAAATGTTTTAGACAATGATATTTATTATATTTTTCTTATGTATTTTTTAACATTATATTGTGTATTGTTCAACTTAATAAAGCAGCTCTCTTTTATAATTTTATAAACATTTATTATTTAACCAAAGTAGCTAATATTTATATTTTTGTGCTGGGGGGGGTGAGTGTGTTTATTATTCAATCTATCTTTTGTTTATTTGTTTAATAATCCCACCCCCAGAACAAGACATAAACATTGGCTATTGGGGGTCATACTTATCTATTTATACACCAACTTGATATAAATTTTAAAATTTCTTTTAAGTAATCAAGAATTCATTGAATATTTTTCTCTTTGAAAGTTAATTAAATTTCATTCATGCCAATGATTAAACATTTTTTTTTTTGCCTCATCTCAAAATTTATTGTTTTATAATTCCATATGCAACTAATATCTGTATTTTAGCTCAAACTTTAAAATACTTTTTTTCATTAGCACTTAGGTAAAGGTGGACATGATGTAACTAAGCGCTGGGTGAATGAGGCACAAGAAGCTGTCAACAGTGACAATGTGATGGTTCAGGTACGTAGCACTAAACATTGAAATTGATGTAACTAAGCGCTGGGTAAATGAGGCACAAGAAGCTGTCAACAGTGACACTACAGTAAGAGGGTTTTATTTTTTAAATAAATACTTTTAAGTTGGAATCATGCAATTGTAGATTTGAAAATTGTTGAAATCAGAATGGGGAAGCAGCTTTAGTGCAAAATTTGGTTTAAAATGTTGTCTTTTAATAAAGATTATTGTTTCCTCTGTCTTGATTCTTTTGCAATGTGATCTTTTACAAGTTCTGAAATGTAGTCTGTAGAGCAGAAATAACCCATTTCGTATGTTTAAAGAGAGCTTTCTTTTAAACTCAACTTTGTGTTTAATTTTATACTGATGGTAGCTAAATTTTGTTTAATTTCTCATTTCCAGTACCATGCACTGGGTCTTCTTTATCACATCCGTAAGAATGACAAACTGGCGGTAACAAAACTGGTCAGCAAATTCAGCAAGCACACTCTGAAGTCGCCGTACGCTTATTGTTTACTGGTAAGTAGTTTGTCTTTGTACATTTTTGTCATCTCATCTGTGGCACAAAAGCACATAAACAAATGGAAATTTAAGTAAATTTATCTGTGGTTCTTAAAGCTAGAGATGATTTTTTATGATTGTTAGTATTGTTGTTTATTCATGTTTCTAAAGAAAAAATATTAGATGCCTGATATGTATGTACACTTCTGTACCTCCTTGTCACAGGATGGACAACCCTAACAAAGACAATAAAGAATTGAAATCTCATCTGTGGCAACAAGTGCCATGATTGGTATATGTTGTTAAACAAAACAAAATATTTAAAAAAACCAGTAAGAAAGTAAAAAGTAGAGTAATGGTGGTTGTTAACAGTAGATGTCCATAAATAGTTCTTTAAGTGAGACATTTACACATGGCCAAAATAAAATTTATAAGACTTTTTTTGTTTTTACTTTAGTCGGGTGGGGAGGTGATGTTTTACTTCTCTTGGATTGAAATTACGGGTTTGCATGGAAGTGGTTACATTCACTCTCCTAAAAAAACAACTATGTTTATGTTGAGCAACTATGTTTATGTTGAGAATGTTTTTCTTTAAAATATAATAAAGTAATATAAACATTACAGATCAGGATTGCCAGCAAGCTTATAGAAGATGAAAATGCAGGGTAAGTACATCTCACTATTTCTTAGGAAACTGTTCATTAAGAAGCCAATATACTTTTTAACCAAAGAAAATAAGTCACGGTGGCAGTTATACATTCTCCTGTAGACCATATTAAGTAGATAGTATTTTTGAGATCTAATAACTGCTGATTAACAGTGTGCTTGGATGTCGTTAATATATTGACTGCCGAACACAATATAGCAGGTTTATGCTCTTTGTCACTACAAGTATAGTCATAGTCAGTTCATTAAAAAGATGTAAAAAAAACCACTTCATAACTCATGCAGTAATGTTATTTTCCATTGCCAGCAAGGTTATTTATGAGTTATAACCATTTCTGGCATCTTTAATTTATTCTAATATAGATTTAGCTTTATTATACATATAATTATAGTGGCAACATCTTGTACTTACATTCCTTTTCATACTTCTCTTGATATGAATAGCCCTTACTTATAGCAAAAATATTCTGTTTATTGTCTCATTGATAACCAGTGATTAAAGATATTTTTCAGATTATGGCTTTATTATTTTTTTTATTGTTAATATTGACCGGTGGTGTGTTCAGGTTGACGAGCGGTCACTGTCGCTCAGTAGACTGGTTTTCGCACCAAACATTAGATAAATGTGATAGAAAATGATGACAATGAGTCATATTGTTTGTCCAAATGAACACACCACTGGTGTACTTTGTTATGACAGTTTATTTAGATGTTGTTCACATTTGACAGGTCGGAGAGTCCGATGTTTGATTTCATTGAAAGCTGTCTTCGTCACAAGGTTGAGATGGTCATATATGAGGCAGCACATGCGATTGTCAACATGAAGAACACGACTGCTAAAGATCTCGCTCCAGCTGTGTCTGTACTTCAACTCTTTTGTAGCTCCCCAAAACCTACACTAAGATTTGCTGCTGTCCGCACACTTAACAAGGTATTTAGAAGATTATGTTATTCAGTAATTAGTATTAACAGATTGTTTTACACTTGTTTTGTTATATATTTTCTTAATATTCATTTAATTTACAGATGGGAGGTTTTATTCACTGCAACATTTCTAAATAGATATTTAAAAAAATATACTATGTAATTTCTTTTTAATGTATATGTAAGTAGACAAATCATGCCTTCTTATTCTATAATGGAAGAGATTTTGCAAAACTTGCTATGTCCAATTGTTAATATAATATGATGCAAATCTCTGAGTGCATAATACTCTAGATAACAAAATACTGTTTATTCAACGTTTACCAATACTGTAAATATGTTTGTAAATAAATAACTAATAACTTTTAAAAATATACAATGTACGGCAATGATCCCAATGCTCCCCCACCTTGGCATTATTAGTTTGATCATGGGGCAATAAAAAAAACCCTTAAAAACAAAACAATGTTGTATAAGGGCTGTTATAATAGTATACTACCGTGTAACAGTATACCAAATATGTAATTTATATAGTCTACCTAAATTGTGCACTTAGTGAGTTTTGTGCAAATAAGCTTTAATTGTGGATTTTATTTTACGGAGAAACTTAAAATATGTTGAGTTGCTCTGTAAGTCTAATCATCTACTCATTGTGTTGATGTTACATACACAGGCATGGGGAAAGGTTTTGTTGAAGATTGATGTTTAGGTTATTATCCTCAGGTTGCTATGAAACATCCTGCTGCTGTGACTGCTTGTAACCTTGACCTCGAGAACTTGATAACGGACGTGAATCGCAGCATTGCCACGCTGGCAATCACAACACTGTTGAAGACGGGAAATGAAAGCAGTGTCGACCGTTTGATGAAACAAATCTCTTCATTCATGTCTGAGATTTCAGATGAATTCAAGATTGTTGTCGTCCAGGCAATCAGGTAGTTAAAACTAACATTGCATCACCAACAAGAATTAGAGATTCTTTATCTAAAAGATATAAATATATACTGATAGAAATGAAAAACTGTTTCTGATTATTACTTATATTTATTACAATTTTCTCTGTTTTCTTATTTTGTTGTGCATGTATTGGTATTTTATCATACCATAGGTTATTTTGTAGTAATATTAATCTGATATAGAAATAACTCGCCATACTGATATCATTGCAAGAAGAATATCTGTAGACTATTCTAGCATGTGCCTGGCTTATGTTAATTTAGTCAGAGGTCAAAAGCTGAAATGCTTTGCTGGTCCTTATTGCGAGGAACCTATAAACCTGATGGGTCACATCTAAAGTTACTAACCCAAACAAAGTCATAGGCCTATATAAAAAATATAATAAAATTTTGGCAATAAATTCCATGGTGGAATCAGTTTTACAGATATTATATGAAGATGATCTAAATTCCATGGTGGAATCAGTTTTACAGATATTATATGAAGATGATCTAAATTCCATAGTGGAATCAGTTTTACAGATATTATAAGAGGATAATCTAAATTCCATGGTGGAATCAGTTTTACAGATATTATAAGAAGATAATCTAAATTGCATGGTGGAATCAGTTTTTCAGATATTATATGAAGATGATCTAAATTCCATAGTGGAATCAGTTTTACAGATATTATATGAAGATGATCTAAATTCCATGGTGGAATCAGTTTTTCAGATATTATATGAAGATGATATAAATATGTTTTATGTAAAACATTGATAACAAACTTAAAATAGCTGCCAGTCAGTCAGACTAGCAGACAAGAATATATCAGCCCCACATGATGTTAGCCAGCAAAATCATTCAGGACAGCAGTATTTCAGTACTTGCCTACACTAAAACACTGTTTAGATAAGGTTAAATATACTAGTTGAAAGACCATCAGACTTGTATGCTATATAAATTAATAAGTCCTACTATGATAGCAGTGAGTACCAGATTTGCTTTAGAATTTAGCACTAAGTTTAGTTATATGCTCAAAAGTGAGTCCCATCAGCAGTGGTTGTTCTGGATCCATCATTGGCGTCAGTTGTTTCTTAATCTTCTAATGTATAGTGATTTAAACTGGTTTATGTCTAACAGACATTTTATGAAAAAGTATTTACATTCTTTGTTTGAACAAATAGACCTATTCGTAATCTACATTAATAAGGCATGGTTGTGTTTTTCAGGTCTCTGTGCGCAAAATTTCCAAGAAAACACAGTGTCCTGATGAACTTTCTGTCATCCATGCTCAGAGAAGAGGTAAGTGAATTGTTACATATCAGGTCTAAAATGCACTGTTTGACAGCTGCTGATTAAACAGCATGCTGGGATGCCATTAAACAAACATTCTTTCCCATCACAAGTTACCAGTGCTACATTAACAAGATCTGAGTTGCATCTGTGGATGTTCCACACAGTTTGTGTATGTTTAGTCAAAGTGTGTTAAAACTAATTTTGACATTGAGTTTATCTCTTAATTTAAGTATATTTTAAATGATCCTGTTTGTTTTTAAGTATCAGGGTGGATTAATTGACTGTCAGGTGTTACATAATTTTCTCACTGAGTTTATTTATCATTTAGTTGAAGTCTGTTTTAATTGATTCTGAATTTGTTTTTATTTCTACAGGGTGGATTTGACTATAAACGTGCTATTGTTGATTGTATAATTACCATCATAGAAGAAAATCCTGAAGCAAAAGAAGCAGGTATGTTGTTAAGATGTCATCTTGTAAGCAGTGCTACCTAAAACATATTTATCATTTCTTTTAACTTAGCCTGACCTATTTGCACCTTTTCGCCTGAAAGTGGACTGGTCCGAACATCTCAACAGCTGATTGGCTGAAAAAATCTTCCACAATACATAGGGTACCTCTTCTGGTCATGTGCTACCTTTGATCGTCTTTCTCATTCGCTTGTTTGGTTCTGTGATTATTTTACATGACTGGTATTTTAAAGGCTGTTGTATGTTCTGTCTATGAGAAAATGTGTTGTAAATGATCCCAGCACACATACGAGTTGGATGCAATGAAAAAGCCAAGACTTCTAAAACGAAAGTTCAAATGTGATTGGAAGACCAGAAACAATGGATACACTCCTGACAAAGACAGCATAAACCAGTTAGCCAGGAAAGAACAAGTATAATTTTCCGTCTTGTACTGGAAATTGCCAGTTAAAAAAACACCTGACAAAGATGGGTCTCGCAGATACTGCCCAATGTGAATGTGGTGCCGAAGCACAAACGCCAGAACACATCTTATAAAACTGCCCACACCTAGAAGAGGACCGTCAGAAAGTTTGGACAGAAGACACGCCCAAATGGTAGCGTGTTTGCCTATGAACCAAACGGTCGTCGGATCGATCCTTCTCAGTGGCCCCATTTGCAGTTTGGGCTATATTCCGTTCCAGTCAGTGGTCCATAAATGGTTCATCAAAGGAGGTGTTATGTTCTGTCCTGTCGGTGGGACGGTGCATATAAAAGACCCCTTGCTGATTATCGGAAAGTAACCTATGTGGAAGCAGCGGGTTTCTTATAAATACATATGACGTCCAATAGCCGATGATAAGATAAAAATCAATGCGCTCTATAGGCGTCGTTAAATAAAACAAACTTTACATTTCTAATGATTTTTTTTTTGATTTTTTATTTTTTATCAATCGTCAAATTTTTGTTTATCATTTCTGACAAAAATGGCGACTGCAAAGCGAATTTTCTGAAAAAGAACACATACAAAGAAAATACATTGTAATGGTATTTTATACAAACGAAATAGCATACTTTATTTTATTTATTTGTTGATACAAGTAAAAAATACGTATTACTGACCGTCCATTTGTCTTGAACATATGCCAAAAGATATTACCCGATTTCCCGCGCTTTGTCAATGCTCGGAACTGCACCAAGTACTCATATTATCTGATAAATAGTTTAATGCCCAGGTTGATCAAATATTTATGTTATCAATATTCCTTTCACTATGACGATATGACCTATTTATAAAATATTACGGCTAATATATTTTGAACATTCATTTTCATTTTATTTTTGTTAATAATCCTAAAAATTAAATGCCTTGTCTTCTAAAAGAATAACAGATGAGGGCATGAAACGCATGGTCCTTCGAATTAAACACCGATTGGTTGAGTCTTTTATTTTCGTGCTTATACCTAATTAAGTTTGAAACACGCTGTCCTGGGCACACAACACGGGCTTCCTGTAACCAAGTCGTTCCGTAGCCGTTCATTTCAAAGTAAAACTGAGGTTCATGAATCTATGAACGTTGTTTTTTTAAGTCACGTGATGTCATTTGGACCAATCCAAGTATTTATAACAAAAGTGTATTTACACAATGGAATTATATATATATGGTACTTTATTAGTTAAACTAAATTGACATTGCAAAATCATTTGAATTTCCAGGCCTGGCATAGACTACTTTTTCTGATTAGCAGAGAGAGATTTTTTATATGTGCTTTCCCACAGACAGGACAACATATCATACCACTGCCTTTGATAACCAGTTGTGAAATACTGGTCAGTGTAAGTGGCATACACCATCCCATTGAGCATTGTGTAGCATTCATCTGAGGTGCTTTCACAATAGGATCGAACCTCCTAAGTTGACTCCGTCTCCAATTGGATCCCTCCACCCCCATCTAAATTAATACACAGTGACTGGTATATCCAAGGTTGTGCTATGTGACATTCTGTTGGTGGAAAAGAGCATATCAAAGATATCTACCTTAATGGAAAACTGTGTATCAGGTTTCTTCTGAAGACCACATCTCAGAATTAGCAAATGTTTGACATCATGGGCATAAACCCTGGGCCAGACACATCTCCCCACTTTTTAGATGGGGGAATGCCTATATAATTATTCCCCACTTTTGTTTTCGAAAAATTGAAATCGAAATGCCTAAATAATAATCTTTACCAGTATTTCTCTTTATTGTATCAATGTAACACTTAACCATGTCATCTTAGCGC
>JAULBS010123162.1:0-13992 GCA_032355785.1 Symmetromphalus regularis | reverse complement strand
TCTCTCTCTCTCTCTCTCTCTCTCTCTCTCTCTCTCTCTCTCTCTCTCTCTCTCTCTCTCTCTCTCTCTCTCGGTCTCTCTTTTGTCTGTCTGTCTGTCTGTCTGTCTGTCTGTCTGTATGTATGTATGTCTGTCTGTCTGTCTGTCTGTCTGTCAGTATGCCTGCCTGCCTGCCTGTGTGTGTGTGTGTGTGTGTGTGTGTGTGTGTGTGTGTGTGTGTGTGCGTCTGTCACTCTCATCTTTGCATTAGCAGGAAATTAGCTTTTGAATGAACTTTTCCACAGACAAAGCAGTACATACCTCGGTCTTTGATATATCATTTGTTGAGCGCAAGTTGGGGCGGTAAAATGTCCAATCAGAGAATGAGTTCATCAAGGGGGTTCGTGCCTACGACCAAAGCATCTCAAGCTGACACTACTGACTGAGCTAGGTAACACCCCATGGATAGCGGAACGGTAACACGTTAAGACATATGGGTGTTAAATATACAGTGTATAATGTACAAACGTATGTGAAAGTTGGCACTTTTAGATAGGCAGATGTTCTTTCTCAAAGGTTGTTTCTCGAGATGGGTTGAATATATCTCAAAAAATAATTCTTTAAAAGTCTGCCAGTAAAAAAAATGTTTGTTTTATTTAACGACGACTCTAGAACACATTGCTTTTTATCTTATCATCGGCTATTGGACGTCAATAATATTTTTTTTAGGGTCGTGCATATTTATTAGAGGAAACCCGCTGCCGCCACATAGGCTCTATTTCCGATAAACAGCTAAGAGTATTTTATATACACCATCCCACAGAACGTATCGGAAAATAGCCCAAACTGCAAATGGATCCACTGAGAAGGATCGATCCGACGATCGACCGGTTCACAGGCAGACACGCTACCGTTTGAGCTACAACCCGCTCCCAGTCTGCCAGAAATGACAAAGAACTACCTGGGATCGATCCGATAGTCTCTCGTAGCCCAGTCGATGCTTTGCAGCAAAAGTTTCTTTGTTTAACTTCCTCTCCCATACAGCAGAAAAATAAACATGACTATCGTGGGTCATACACATACGGTAAAAACTGCCTAAAGGTATGTGTCTCAGTCTTATACCCAAAATCCGTGTGGCTTGTGACATTTCTCCGTAGATGAACTGCCACAGGCGTCCACAATGGGTCCTATTTGACAACCTTCAATACACTTCTCATATGTTCGATCAGTTCTGTTTACATAGTTCCTGTGAATGGGCGAGTTTTCGGCTGTTCAAACACTACTTGACATACTGCAAATGTTGTTTAGCAAATTAAGTGTCGCTCCTGAAAGGAGATGATCAAGTTTGTAAATCGAATGTGTAATATCATTATAGAATGTGCTTAAGTCAAGATCAAAAAGCGAAAGTTAAGCGTAGAATCACAATGGAAGACGAAGAATGAAGACACAATACCAACAAGGTCTTAACGCATGACTCTTGTATCCACAGTCCGTGTCTAAGTCTTTTAAACAC
The DNA here is from genome assembly GCA_032355785.1 of Symmetromphalus regularis. Taxonomy (NCBI): domain Eukaryota; kingdom Metazoa; phylum Mollusca; class Gastropoda; order Neomphalida; family Neomphalidae; genus Symmetromphalus; species Symmetromphalus regularis. The sequence goes on along the minus strand of JAULBS010123162.1, from coordinate 12,500 downwards.
AGAGAATGACAGCAGATTTCGTATTGAGATTATTAAAATTACCCATCTTTGATGTCACCAAAAACATATTAAATCCGCCATTATGTCATTAAAAATTAAACGAGAATTTTCATTCGTGTTCAGCGATGTGATTTCAATTGATCTTGATCTCAAAATGCGTGCTACTATCTGGCAACATGCATACATTTCCTGGTTACAATAGGGTTACGATGTAGCCTTGTTTTGCAATACCTGCTCATAAGTGCAGGTCGCGGTCTTGTGTGAAATTTTAATTTATTGCCTTAAAGGCTGTGTTGACTGATATCGTCTCTTCTATTCGAATCATAATTTATTGTTTATATAACAAGATTGGGAATTAATGGTTTGTAAATAATTTATATCACACAGATATTAGAGAAGCTGTGAATCTCATAAAAGAAATGTATTGAAAGACCAAAATATGTTTTTTTCTTTTACGGTTTATTACAGTAAAATTGTGTTAATATAATGAAATTTAAATGCCAAAATAGTAACCGTGTTCAATGGTAAATAAAATAAAAAATAAGAAATGTTTTTTTTAAGTGTTTGATAAATCTGATTCATTTTCATTCCACATTCTATAGTCTGTAGATCATATTTGTTATGGAAAATGCTTGTTATCATCACCTTAATATTCATTTACTTTTACATAAATTATGCAAGGCAATACAGTGGCGGATCCAGAAAATCTATTTAGGGGGTCATTAAAGAATTTTAAGGATTCTTTAAAGTTAAATATATATATATATATATATATCACAGTAAATTTTTTAAATCGCAAAATTTAGGTAGGGTCCATGCCCCCTCTAGATCCGCCACTGGAATAGTAAACATAATATTTTGAAGTATGATCACGCGAAATGATGAATCATACATATTTACCAAAGGCGAATGTATTCTGTCGGTACCCTTCATAACCGTATTACTTATATTAGTTATTACCTTCGCAGTTTTCACCAAAATGAAAACTTATACAAGATCAAAACATCAACTGTGGGCCTTCACAGGAATTACTATAACAGACTTAATGCATCTGAATGACACTGCTGTGGGCCTCAGCGGTCCAGTGGTAGAACATCGGACTCTCAAGCTGAAGACAGTGGTTCAAATCCGGTTGGAGGCTGGTTCAAAATCGGCTGGAGGCTGGCTCACACTTGACTACTTGTCAAAACTTCCAAATGTTTGACTAATAGTGTCAGAGTAAAATATTAAATTATCACTCTACAATTAAACCATTTCCCCAAACAAATCTATTGGTAAATATTAAGCTATAGTCTGTTTACGCTACTTGGAACAAGGATTTTTGTCGATTACTTTAGTTTGCGTGAACCTAGGCGAAAACGGACTAGAGTTTTGGAAATAGCAAAAAAGTCCTATGTTCCAGTCTTTTTTTCATTACTTTGTTAAATAATAATTTAAAATATTACCCGTTCATTCGTACAGGGAAAAGGAAAAAGTTTCACAGAGATGTTAAGGATGGAATATGAATTCATTACAAAGTGAGGTAATTACCCATTTTAACATTCTTAACATCCTAGTAATTTCCGGTAATATTCTTATGTCGTTCATCGTTTTTACTTTAATAAATAAATCTTTACAAATATGACATTGATATTAAATTATGATAAATATATTTATAAAATAATTATCGCCTATCTTAAAAATACATTATACAAATAAATATCTGACATCCCAATTTTTATATGAAGTCTGCAGAAAATAAAACATGGCGGTCTAAGTAACGCCGGTCGAAATGCAAAAACAAAACTTTTGACTGCCATTTAAACAACATAGAACCAATGGACACATCGACCTAGACAAAAAATAGGACCTTTTTCTAATTTCGATAAATATCAACGTTAATGAGGTAAGTTATATATTTTAGTTTTTATTCGTCAATATCCATGTTACAAGTAGCGTAAACAGACTATAAGATGATACATACTAAGTCCAAATGTCAGATCCCAAAACTTAATTTGTTATATTTTGAGTGGAAGCAGTTGTGTTTTGAAGACATTTCAACAATCAAACTATTGCGTATCACTTCCCTTAGGCTTAAATAAATACCCCATTGACAATGTGTTGGGACAATCAAAACAATGAAACCTTTATGTTCAATTTCATTAGTAAACAGGCTTACTAGAAAAGACAACAGACCTCCATTCAATTCAATTTCACTCGGGCAAGTGCATCGTTTGTCTTTTCATGCAGTTACTACTTAACCCCACTGAGTTCGTCTTTGTACGAGTGTCAAACTATCTTATTTACCTTACTGGTGTCTTTTGAGGCAACAACAAAAATCCTACCAGGTGATCACCGAATAAACCTGCCAGATCCATCACATGACTCGATTAGAGCGACCCCTCTCAGTGTTGGCCATTAAAGTGACGTAATAAGGCACAGCATGCGCGCTAACGGTCGAACCTCGTGTAAGTCACCCGCCTCTTCGGCACTCAACTGCGTCAATTTCATTGCAATTTGCATCATTTGCTTTCAATGTGCTTGGAATGGTAGAGCGAAATTTTCAACTTTAGTGTCGTACTGAATCAATAAAGACGTGAATTTCAATAAATGAAATGGCGCAGAATTACTCGTGTTAAATGTAATGTAGTGGAAATTTGACCATTACTGGAATACCTAACATGTGGGAACCTAGGTCCAAAATTGACATTCTTATCCACAGATGTACATGCTCGTATATATGGGAAATAAAATGGTTAGAGAAAGTAAAGACATATTTGTGTTATATATGTTATGAACATACAAATAGATTTATCCATAATAATTTCAATTGATTATAAATAAATTTTAACATGATTTCTATGACAAATATATTATCAGAATATGTTTGATGTTTTAGATTTTAGAAATATAAAAAATTGAAATTATCAACAACAACAAAAATCGCTTTACTATAATATTTTAACAATGTCAAAACCGAAATATTTACATTCAGGTTAATTAAAAACAAATTCTGCAAAAATACAAACTAGAATACATGAACATTATATTTTAATAATGAAAAAAAAATGAATGGCAGAAACAGCAAAACACTGTTAATAACGGCGTCCAATACATTTGGCAAAGAGATGGGACAGCATAATCCAAACTGATATAGGCCATTAATTTTAATTCGCAGTTTGTCATGGCAGATTCATGCATGTTTGGGGAACTGAGAAAGTCATTTATGGGTTTATAATAAACTTGAAATGCACATATGGGCGATAATCGCTTCCTGGACGGGGCGGGGATGGGGGAGGATGGAGCCGGTGGGCTTATGGAAGTGGAGGTACGAGGCCAGGGGGAGAGGGGGAGATGCCCTCCCCTAATTTCTTTTTTGAAAATCCATATAACAAATCCCCTATGTACTTCAATATATTTACGCAAAGACCACTAAGTGTTACATTGAAATCATAAATACAGAATTTTTTTATTATTTAGGTATTTTAATTCAATTTTTCTAAGCAAAAGGTGAAGGGGAAGTGTCCCCCCCCGGGATTTTCGCACATAAATGCACAAGCTGCCCATCTGGGTGAGATTCAGCCACATCTGTACATCCTGGCATAAACATGTTATTGGCAATTTGATGACATACCATTACTACGAATAAATATTATCTTACATCATATTTGAATATCCCTTAAATATTTCGAACAGTATATTTTTAAAACGCTTCTCGAAGCCATACATCTTAACAACAACTGCTTTAGCGTGGCCGGCATGTAGCAGACGAGGCGCTTGCCTCGTCTGGAATTTCAGCATATTTTTATATATTTTTTTTTTCTCATGATACTGATATTTATTATCCACATGGTTCAAACTCCCAGCGTCTGGGTTTGCCTCGGTGTTCTTCCTTCTCTGGCTACGCCCCAGAAATGTCTGATGCTTCCGAAGTCAGAGAATGTACTCAAGGCTAGAATTATATACTTATTCGTGTGCTTGTATCCAATTAAGGTTCAAGTACGCTGTCCTGAGATTACAGCCAAGCTTAAAATCCATTGGCATTAAGTTTAGCAGTAACAGTAGCTACCACGAGATCGTCACGTGCAATTGGGCACGGGGTGTAAATTCGGCAGTTAAAGTAGTCACCTTTCTTGATCGCTTTACACTTTTCGCGTCAAAGTTTTTTTCGACGAGGGATAGAGTCAATCTTTCAACAGGGTAAGAAGGCTTCCAAAACGATACGATAATCTGTGCAAATCTTAATCCCGGCTACACTCGCCCGCATTCACTCAAGCACTAAACAACCTTTGTCTTCAGTAAATCCCGCTAAAGGCTTGTGCAGTTCGTTGTTGTAATTTCTATCCATGATATAAGTGTGGGCCATCCAGGGGATGGAAAGCGCTGAAAGGTCTATTGTGCTAATTCTAGGCCTATTCTTTGCTTTGCCTGGACATAATGGTGATCTATTTAGCTCTAGTTCTGTCTTTACGTGCGACAGCTTAACGAAATCTTCGAACCCGACAGGCTGGCGCCGTCCGCGCAGCCAGCGAGGAACGTTACCATAGCCGCGCTCCGATCCGATTGTCAGGACATTCCAATCCTGCTTTTGTTAGAACCGGGCCAAAGACTCGGACGAATAGTTGGGCTTCGGGCCACGGCAGTATGTATGCCAAAATGTCCTTAATTGATGTTTTTGTTGGGTATTTCCCCAAGGCTGTTGCTGTAAGTCGTTGGTGTGTGGACGTGGTGGGCGGCGATGACCAGTGGTCAAGAAATGAATCAAGCGGCTAATTTTGGGTGTAATGCAATAAAAACGTTCACACCGATACTGCCATTGTGATTTTTGTTTAGACAAAACTACTCGATAAACAGTCAATTTATCCGATGTTATGTTTATACCCTGTAAGATCTCTACAAAAACATTACACTGGAACGTGGTCGAAAATTGGCGTGTCGTTTTGAAAAGTTACGTAATGTGCAGACTGGGGATGGGGTGGAGGATATAAGCTTCTAGAATTAAAAAAAAAAATCAAACAAGCAACAACAATACCAACAACAACAGCATACTAACTAACACTTCTGTCATTTATTAAGTTCAGGAACCATCAAGATTAATTTCCAAATACAAACTTTAATTAGACAATTGTTAGTGAACTATTACAGACATTAAATATGAAGGTATTTTGACAAGTATGAGATTTGCGTTGCCGCAACATTAATATTCAATTACAGGCGCGGATGCAGGATTTCTGAAAAAGGGGGATGGGGTTACAAATGTGATTGGTGAACAGGACTGGGGGGAAATGGTTAATTTGCATGTCCTTCCACTCGGAAAATAGATATTAAAAATATAAAAAATACAAGGACGGGTCCGGACATCCCTGGACACCCCTGGATCTGCTATTGAATTATATACACGCCTACGAAGTCACCAACCCATATGATTATATATTCACTTCTGTATGAAATATTCACCCATTCATTTGTCAATCTCAGTAAAACAACTAAAAGTACATTGTCAGTTTCATACCGCGATCTTTACAGATTCAAATCAAAACACCAGAAAATGGACAATTTGAAATACAATAAAATGTTTCCCGCAAATTCTATGAATTTCGAATTGTTCATTTTCCTGTTAATTTCCATCAATATCCAAACAGATATCGATGTTTGAGAACAATTTGTATTTATTTTTTTTAATTTTTTTTTTTTAAAGATAAACTAATCTACAATTAGATACTACTAAATTGTAAAGCAATCCACTTATATCAATCTCTTCCTCAGTGGCGGATCTAAGAGGCGGGGGAAGGCCGATGGCTCGGACCCCCTACATTGTGCGACTTAATTTTTATTTTATTTTATCATTGTATTTTTTTAAAGTTAAAAATCCGAGGATTCTTTAGGACCCCCCGCCCCCTGTGGATTTTCTGGATCTGCTACTGTTCCTGGTTATATGAATCTCTTATTTTCTAACATGCGGTTCTCCCAGAAAGTACCATGGGTAACAGCCAGGGTGTTTGAAAATCGAACTAAAACTTTCAACCATTTAAAGTAAAGTAAAGTTTGTTTTATTTAACGACGCCTCTAGAGCACATTGATTCTTACCTTATCATCGGTTATTGGACGTCAATCATATGGTCATTCTGACATATTTATTTAGAAGAAACCCGCTGCCGCCTCATAGGCAACTCTTTCTGATAAGCAGCAAGGGGTCTTTTATACACACCGTCCCACAGACAGGACAGCACAAGCCACGGCCTTTGATGAACCAGTTGTGGATCACTGGTTGGAACGGAAAATAGCCCAAACTGCAAATTAGTCCACTGTAAAGGATCGATCCGACGACCGACCGGTTCACATACATTTTCAATAAAAAAAAAAATATTCATAAATATACATATAATTATTGAAACAGTTATTACCCGGTACTTTAAGTTTATTAAATAGATTGATGTGAATATAACATTTTACAAATTCATTTTCACTATACACGCAATGGTATATACTGAAATAAATGTGATGGATTTCTATGCATAAAATAATTATGTGATACCGTCCACCGAATCACAAATAAAGCAAAGACACACATGAATAATTGTACCTGATAATGTGACATGCATGCATATAAAAAATCTATATATTCACACTGGGCTGTGATAGAGTAAGCCTAAGTAATCCAATGGGAGAACATCGGACTCTCAGTGGTTTAACACTTGACTGTTTTGTCAAAATAATCAAATGTTTGGCATTCAATAGCCGATAATTAATACATCAATGTTTTCTGGTTTGGGCGTTTAACGACATGTTTAAAAAAAAGAAGAAAAAAAAAAGTCTGTGATTAGAAACGACCATAGAGTTGATTGATCGGTTTTGTAGGAATCTCATTTATAATAAATAAATAAATAAATACATAATAAATATACCATGTTAATCTGCTTTTATTTTTTTTAACACATCAGCACGTTTCAATACTTGTAATACACGCAAATACCCCACACATGGGCAATATCTGTACATATATTTAATGAGCCCCCCCCACACACACCCTCCCCCCACCGTAGACAAATGTCAATTGTGAAGGAAAGGGCTTGGACAGAAAACTAATTTTCATAGTGTTTTAGTAATTAAGTCCTGACTTTTAAAGTGTTTTAAGTTTATCCCCAAGAAATTGCTCACTGAACGCAGTTTTACATATCATAGCAAGACTGCAATTAACCAATTTGATGTCATTGATATCCACAAAAAGCGTACAAACTGAAAAGGAAAAAATATGATTTCGAAATAGTATTATCGTCATTTTTTTTTATTACTTTGAAAATTGTAAATGTCCCTTAACCCCCACCCCCACCCCAAGTACGTTTGGCACGCTCGTAATTTTTTTTTTTTAAATGGATTACCCTTACAATGTTGCTTCCATAAATGTCGTTACGTGTGTTACATTGGATATTTGGTTTTTGTAACAGAGCTATGTGCTCTTATTGAAGACAATCTTGCTTTATTCTATTCAATGAAAAGTAGTAAACACTGTCTGAACATAAGCTTTTTCTTAGATTGTATTATGTTATGTGTGTTATGTTTTCTTAGAGATTAAAATTTTATTATGTTACGTATGTTACATTTTCTTAGAGATTCAGATTTGATTAGTTACAAGTGTTACATTTTCTTAAAGATTCAGATTTTATTATGTTATATGTGTTATATTTTCTTAGAGATTCAGATTTTATCATGTTACGTGTTACATTTTTTTAGAGATTCAGATTTTATCATGTTACGTGTGCTATATTTTCTTAGAGATTAAGATTTTATTATGTTACGTGTGTTACATTTTCTTAGAGATTCAGATTTTATTATGTTAAGTGTTATATTTTCTTAGAGATTCAGATTTTATCATGTTACGTATGTTACATTTTCTTAGAGATTCAAATTTCATTATGTTACATGTGTTACATTTTCGTGGAATGTGTTTATTATAGTGTGTTCTTCTTGCTTGTTAAACTGGTTTTAAAGTATCCATACAACAAAATCTTGACATCACGATTCCGTTGTGGTTTTATTTCGGTTCGATGAAATTCATATCATTTTAAGAGCAACAAATGAAAACATATTTTTTTTTACAGTTTTACACACACATACGTGTTGTGATATCAAACAAATTTCGTATGACATTCACGCTCGTGTAATAATCTATTATATACTTACGCATTATGTTTATTCGCCACCCACAAAGCCCAAAACAGTCTTCAGTTTAAACTATAATGAAAACCAAACAACTCGTCGGATAATTTAGACTGTAAGCATAAAAGATTTTCTTCATAAGTGACAGACTCGGTGGGTGCTGTTTACACAACACTGTATTCGTATGAAATGAGCGTGCAATAAACACTTCATTTTGTCAAGCTAATGGAATGACAATAAGAAAAGCCATGGAATTCATTTCAGTCGAAACCGAGGCGCATTCTCCTGTAATACACGATATTCAATTTGGATACTTTCAGCAAGGGAGGTAACAGCGCACATTGTCTGACCACAATAAACATTCCGGCGCCATATGAATGAGGAATTCAATTGCGGATAATATAAGGTATATCTCCCATACTTGAAAGACTGTATACGAGGATACTCGAGGCGTAAAGAAAATAGGCAAACTAAGGCTACATGTCAAGTAGCTGGCGTTAAAGAAGCCTTTTAGAAGACTACACGTAGAAGTGTATTCCAATCATTGTCGGCTTATCGTCGGCGAATAATCCGTTAACGGATTAACGTTGGATATACAATGATTTTAATACTGTATCTCTCCAGTATAGAAAGTAAATAGTGTATAATGGTAAACAATATAAGCGCTCCATATTATCTGTCGAAAATGTTGTTTGTTTGTTTTTGTTTTTTTTTAAACTAAAGTTTTATTTAACGAAGCCTCTAGATCATATTGATTTTTATCTTATCATCGGTTACTGGGCGTCATACACATTGTCAATATGACATATTTTTTAGAGGAATCCCCATGCCGCCACATAGGCTACTCTTTCCGATAAGCAACAAAGGTTTTTTTTTAGATGTATTATCCCACAGACAGGACAGAACATAACACGACCTTTGACGAACCAGTTGTGGACCACTGGTTGGAACGGAAAATAGCTCAAACTGCAAATGGGTCCAATGAGAAGGATGGATCCAACGACCGACCGGTTCACAGACGAACTTCAACCTTTTAAATACATTTTCATTAAAAAAATAATGTTCATAAATATACATATAATTATTGTAACAGTTTTTACCCGGTACTTTATGTTTATTAAATAGATTGGCGTTAAACGACACCACTAGAGCACATTGATTCATTAATCATGTGCCATTGGATGTCAAACATTTGGTTATTTTGACACGTAGTCAAGTGTGAGCCAGGCTCTAACGGAGTTTGAACCACTGTCATCAGCTTGAGAGTCCGACATTCTACCACTATCGAGTATGTGATGCAGAAACTTTGACTTTATAAAAAGATACATGACATTGTCTCTTTCAAGATTTGAGCGGAAATTAATCCAGGAAGTACAGCGTCCGCCCTAGTTACGACAACCAAAGGATCGACCCCATTCAGTGATCCATTTCCGATCAATCTCATTCCAGCCAGTGGTCTACTACTGGAACGTGCTATCGTCTTTAGGAAAGGCTATATGAAAAGATTGCTTGCTGCTAATTGGAGAAAGAGAGCGCTATCGGTATCCACATACGCTACTCTTATTCAATAGAAGTTAAGGATGTTATATTCACTTCTAACTGACATGACAACATATACAATGATATTTCACATTTCTGTCATGGGACACGATGAACAAATGTGAGTATCTCTGCGTGCGACACACAGGGAGAAAGAGATCCATCAAAAGTAATAATATAAATGCTAATTTATCATCATCATCTTCGTGTTCGTCGTCGCCATTGTCATTATCATCATCATCATTGTCATATATCATTGTCATAATCATCATCATCGTTATCATGATCATCATCATCATTGTCATTATCATTATCATCGTCGTAGTCATTTTCATAATCATGATCATCATCGTCATCAACATTGTCATTATCATTATAATCATCATTGTCATGATGATCATCATCATCATAATTGTCATTATCATCATAATCATTGTCATCATCATAATCATTATTATTATTGTCATTATCATCATTGTCATCTTTATCAACATTATTATCATCATCATCATCATCATCATCATCAGCATAATAATAATAATAATAATTATTATTATTATTATTTATAATCTGATATTTAATTTGTGTTTAACCAAACGACTTCCTTTAATTCGACACGCACATTCACTCAAAAACTAATCTTGTAAATTTATATAGTCTACCGCACAGGACAACCCGATATGTTTCTAATATATGCAATATTCTTTGCATTTTTATCTAAAACACACATACACATTATTCGGGCGAACGCGCCTGGCGTTAATAAGCCAAACCACCTATGAGATCTTACGGACAATCACTTTGTTTATTTACCAAGAGTTAATTTTCAAATCATGCCTAAATAATACAGTCATCGCCTTTGTAAACAGTGCGCATGATTCTTTCGTTAATAATAACACGGCCTGCAATCGAGTATTGTAAGGAATTATATGGAAATCAGTGACTCGGTTACATTTCACACATAATTTGTATCTATTTTCCCGCTCACCAAGTAGCTTAATTAAGTGCGAGAAATAACACCGATTGCAATCGCCGGACAAATCCCTCTCCTGCCGGTCCGAAACCCCGTCTAGTGGACGCAATCAGGACATTGTCCAGCGAGTCATGAAAACAAAACTTGTCCAAAAGCCCAATAGCACTCCAAGTGATAAAGACACACTCTTGAAAGCCTGCAACTATTATGTCTGTTTCGCATCATTTGCAAAGTGATGTTTAGACCTAAAGCACACCGAGAATTTTGATCATAACAAGAAACGAATCTCTTCACAGAAAAAAAAACCCCAACCCATCGTAATTCTGTTTTAATAGCCTTACAACCACAACTCTTTTATACGATCCCAAACCATTTGAGGCTCAATATTTTTTTTTCTAAATGGATGGCTAATGATGAATTGATCATTACTATAATCGCACATAAATGGACAACGGATGTCGACAGACTTCTAGCCATCTGAGAAAAGAAAATCAGTTCTGAGAGGACGCGAGATTGTCAACAAAAAGTATTGAGAGCATTTCTCCACCTTCGCGACACTTTCTCTTTCACAGCCACGCTATGAAAACGCAATGACAGAGGTAGACGGGACTTCTTTGCCTTGTGTCGCCCGTCTACGCCGATTTATTAATAAGTCAATGATTTATACAGGCGACAACCCGGCTCCAGTTTAAGGGTCGTAATTGAATCGAACATTGATACTCGACTACCAGTTAGCGTCGTGAGTCGGTGAAAACAGACAAGAGGTAGGAGTGAATGTTAAGAAACACGCGTTAGGGAAGCCGTGAGGGGTCACGTTTTTTGTTGTGAGCAATATAAAATTCTATAAGATCGATCGTTCAATCACGGAATGACAAATATGCCGGTGTCGCTTTGATGTTTATTGAAGATTTATTTGCGACACTGAGTGTTCGTCGTCGAAGGGATTTGTGTTAAGCAGTGCATGCTTTAAGTTCAGTTGGTGCACGAAAAGGCGTTCAGGATGTTACATGTGAATAAAAAGGCTTTCCGATTGACTCATTAAGAATGTAACTTCCGTCACAGCATTAAGATTTTTTTTACTGATGAATAGCATATAAAAATAATTTTCCTGATGCATCAACATTTTTTTTTATTTCGTCGTTAATTTCAGATCATTATGATCTGGACGTTGTTGATGCTGCTGCTGCTGTCGGTGTTGTTGCAACTGACGTTGACGCGGCTGATGGAATGCTGCTACTGAATATGACGATATGTTGTTGTTGTTTGTTTTTTTGTTTTGTTTTTTTAACGACACTTCTAGAGCACATTGATGTATTAATCATCTGCTATTGGATGTCAGATTTGATAAATTTGACACTTAGTCAAGTGTAAGCCAGCCTCCATCGGGTTTTGAACCACTGTCTTCAGCTTGAGAATCCGATGTCCTATCATTGGACCACTGAGGTTTACTGACTATGATGATTATACTGTCTTGCAATTGTTTAACTAATAAATTCCCATTCCAATGCACGTGACATTTGCAATGAATAAATTACGGATTTTATTCATAACATGAACAAACAAGAAAGGGCGGCATCTAGTTCAGTCTGTAAAACGTTCGCCTGAAGGTCAAGGGATCGGACCTCTTTGATGGACTCATTCTCTGATTGGTTTTATCATCTTCCCAACCAGTGTCCCATAACTGGTATATCTGTTTGTCTTGTCTAGTGAAAGGAACAGGAATAATATAAGTTTTTTTCTGAAGACAAGATGTCAGAATTATTGAATGTTTGACATCCAATAGCCGATTATTAATAAATCAATGTGCTCTAGTGGTGTTGTTAAACAACAGACAAACTTTTCTGAACAAAAA
>JAULBS010123151.1:0-13993 GCA_032355785.1 Symmetromphalus regularis | reverse complement strand
AAGACTCCCAGGCTAATTTTCATCACAGGGACGTCAGTAATGAATTTCAATCATAAAAAAAAAGGTCCCCTCGAAAAACGCACTGGGGTGTGTATTATGACTGGACTATATTAACACAACAGTTCAAAATGGTTTCCATTGCTATAAACATACATGGGATAATCTATTAAACAGAACTCTGTATTAGAACGTTTCTGTTAGAAATAAATTTAAAATTCAAAATGGCGAAAGTAGCAAACCTCATAAAAATGTAAAATAATTGTATGAGAAATTTTAATCCGGAAATATATACTAGTAATTTAAAAAGAGGTGTGGTTGAATTTGTGTGTTTTATTACTCAAATAAGTTAAATTATTGGACACCCTGTAATATTACTTTAATAATGACCACGTGCATTTATTATGAACATCTTTTGTTTATGTCCATACCAACTTCCCAGTCGCTATTGCTTGCATCTTGTAATGGATACTCTTGACGGGGAGATATTTATTATTAAAACCACTTATATAAATCCATAATATAACACGATTCAGATTTACCGTTTTATTTGTAATGTTGCGCGTCCTACCGAGTCTTAGAACAACATTTTACATTGAAGAACAATACATGCCTAACTGATATTTCTGGTCTTCCGTTTGCACTGTATTATTATAAATAACACATTACTAAAGAGCTTTACGACCAACTCAAGGTAGTTTCAGTTTGTTATGATGTCTTTAAACACGCATAATCCATTAGCGACAAAAAACTACAATTAAAGAAACACTACAGTGTCCAGTAATACAATATGAAGAGTTTCATACGCGATATCTCCATTTTTGACATTTTGAGAAAAATGACATTTTTTTCGATAGCGGAAATGTGACGTTTATTTGTTCGCATATTGCAACGACATCATATTTTCTACTACATTTATACATAGCAGATGTCTCGTTCTGAAAACAATTACAATGTGAACTTGGAGAACCGATGCAAGCCTTTCCTTTTGGTGGTGATTTTTCGATTTTTTCGAATTTCGCCCTTATCGCATTTTGCGATGAAACTCTTCATATATTCTAATAATAAATTACACAAATACAATCCCACTTTTACATATGTTTGTTTCTTAGACGGTTTTATGTGGAGTACCACTTCAACCATTTTAAAAGTACATTATGAGGTGTCCAATAACATTGTTTAAATCTCTTCCAATTCGCTTAACATTTAACTTTCTCTATTTCATTGGTATGACTTAAAAATGTATGCGTTTGGATAAAAGGATGAAGGAAATTGTTGAGAAATCCAAAACATTTCATAGCGATAATATCGCTACACTTCACTTATACATGCTGTTATATAACTAACATCAATATATTATAATATATTTAAAGAAATTATATTGTGTCCAATAATTCAATCTTTGTTTTAGTAATAAAATACACAAATTAATACGACCACACTTAAAGAAATAGTACATGAACAGTTAAACGTCATTATCTCTACCTCTGTTACCTAGCCCCGTGCAAAGCTGGTAATAGGTCCAAGCCAGATAGGAAATATAGGCCCAGTTTCGAACGGCTCATTAAGTATATTTTTTTTTGTTATCAGTATTAAATATCAAGGGGAGTATGCCACTTCCCAATCATAGGTCCATACCAACTGGCCCACCTCCCTCCTCTGCCAAGGCCTCCTGTTACAGGGCCCGCGGAATGCATTTTAAAGTGGGGGTGGTGGGGAATGAAATGTATGTGACCCAAGGGAAACAGCTGTCCCGCAGGACCCCCCCCCCTCCCATTCTTCGAAAACACACCGGATTTCGGCCACTTTATTTTGTCACTGAGCTATAAAATATTTTTATTCAGCAAAAATATTTGTTTGTGATTTTTTATTAGTTGTTCCCTAAAAAGGAGGAGGATCGGCATGGCCCTCCGTCCCCCTTACTCCGCGGTGCCTCTGTTATCTCTCTTCAGGAATCGCAAGATGGAAAAGTGATCGATCCAAACGCAGGACGTGGATTTTGTTTACTTTCTTTATACTAATACAAAAATATGCTAAATTACTTGGCTACTAAGAGACATAATTTTAAGGGAAATTATTAATTCTGCATTGTTCTTGTTTTATTTTCAATTTTAGGATATAATAAAAATGTTATTATCTTGATTCCATTCTGATGTTCTTTGTGAAATATTCAATTTTTATCCACACCTCTAGCATGTATTGTAAACGGGTTATTTTTGTTCGTGCTGGATATCGTTAAATATCCATGTATTCACGCCTATCCGATTAGTGAAAATAGCTCAAAGCAGTCTTTCTGTTTACTATTCACAATAACATTGATTGCAAAAACGTTGGGTAATTGTCACGTTTGGCGTCACTGTACAACATGATCAATGGTGGACGAATTTTTTCTCTTTCATTGACCAAATGAAACAGCATTTAGTCACGTTTTGTCATATAGTGTATGTAGATTTGTTTCTTCTACTACGCCCCCATTGATTGTTTGAGTGAAACGTGCATCTTCCAACGTAACAATGGTTATTACGAGTCATACAAATTCAGCCTATCACGTTCTTACGTGGAAACCGATAAACATATGCACAGGAACGTTGCAGCTCTCAAAAGTTACTTTCGTTGAAAACTAATAATTATAGGTATACGTAGTCTCATCATGTAGATGCAGTGTTGGCGATCAAACGGTTCTTTACGATGAGCTATTCTAAGGTAAGATTTAAGGTCCGCTTATGGTTACAAGTGGTATATTTTACTCTTTTCTTATTTTTGATAAACTGCAACGTAATAGATTCTTACAAACAAGCCTAATTAACCATACAATATCAAAATATACTATTGCACATTCAAATTATAATGGTGTGTAGTCTGGATCCAGAAAATCCATTTAGGTGTGCCCCAATATTATGGCGATTACTCGGATTCTTTAATGTTAAAAAGATAATAATAATTTTTAAAAATGTTATTTTAATCACAAAATTAATGGGGGCCCGAGCATACTATTATGGTTCTTCCACAGG
Source organism: Symmetromphalus regularis (assembly GCA_032355785.1). Classification (NCBI taxonomy): domain Eukaryota; kingdom Metazoa; phylum Mollusca; class Gastropoda; order Neomphalida; family Neomphalidae; genus Symmetromphalus; species Symmetromphalus regularis. The sequence goes on along the minus strand of JAULBS010123151.1, from coordinate 10,985 downwards.
AAAAATAAGACTCACAAGATTATGATATCATTTTAACTATAGTAGTAGATTGTTTTAGCGAGAGGCCATTATCAAATTCCAAAATAGATAGTAATCGAAATTTTCGGTCCGAAGTTTAAAATGACTAAAATGGCAGTTCTCATAAAAACGTAAAATAATAATAATAAAATTATAACTATTGAAGAAACATTTGAGTGTGACTGTATTTCAGTTATATTACAAAAAATATAAAATTATTAGATACCCTTCAGGAGGACTGCGACTTTAAGCATAAAAAATTTAAAGTTTGGTTGATGCAGTACAACAACAACAAAAACAATAATACTAATAATAATTAATAAGTAAATAATTATAATTGTACACAAATTAATAGCAAAATAGATTAGCTTCCATTTCAGGATAAAAAATACATTAAATTGCAATACATTTTGAGTTGATTGCAACAACAAAATGATTACAATACACTATTTTGTTGAACCAATAATATGCAATATAAAATTCTAAATAAATATACATTTTTGATTGATGTATTAGGTACATGTACAATGTAAAATATCTATAAAAAAATTAAAAATAAAGTTACTATATTTTGAATTCTTTTATTTTTTATTTTAGATATTGTGTTTCTTGGTGGCAATACTAATTGGAGGAGGTGAGTATCAAAGCTGGAAGTAGCATATCTTTTTATTTTTATAATATATAATTATTTGTTACCAGCAATTGAATATTAATAGTACCTATATATTACTAGACTTATTAGGTCAAGTTGTATGACAATCTCTGTTTACAGTGCCGTAGCCAAAGGCTGGAAACAGATGAGGCAAGTCTGAAGAGCACTGTATATTCATATTATTTTTTTAAAGAAGATTCTTACAGTTTTATAAGCAAAAACGGTAAAAAAATAAACGAGGCAGTTCCTCGTCTTGCTCAGTGTTGGCTATGATATTTTTTAGTAAGATAAATCCTTTTTGACTATCGGTTAAAGAAGAAAACTGAAACTATATTTAATGAACTTGCTATACTATCACATTTTTCTCAATTATCCGAGCAGCTTAGAAAATAGTTAAAATATTATAGGGTTATTTTAAAGAAATAAAACAAAATCACCCGCAAACGTTGTCTGAGGAATGACGAAATGTTTTAACACAGAATCCTAAATAATGTCATCCCATGCTTGTTTATAGCAATGCAATATAAACTGTTGTGTTAACAATAATTTCGTTATTTTATATTTTTATGAGGACTGCCACTTTAGCCTCGGACCGAGGATTTTGATACTTCACATTTAATAATGGCATCACACTAAATGTTTAAAAATATTGCTACAATATTTTACGTCAAAATATGTCTTCTGAGATAACTTTTTAACATTTAAAATGGCTAAAGTGGCCATAAACATGTAATGTAAAACATTATTCTACCACGACTGGAAAATGATTCTGATTGGCTATCTAGTTTGACAACCGGGTTTCAAATAATGGTTATTTGGTTGTTTTCGTGCTTATTTCCAATTAAGGTTCAAGAACGCGGTCCTGAGCACACATCTCTGCTTCCTGTGATATCTGTCCAGGATAGGTTAGTGTTAATAGGAGAAACGAAACCCGCTAAGCACTATCCCACAGACAAGGTAGCACATACCACAGCCTTTGATAAACCAGTTTTGGACCACTGGTCGGTGCAAGTGCTATTCATCTACCCACTGAGGCTTGCGGAGCACTCACTCTAGGCTGAAGCCAATACTGAGATTAAAATTCCCATGCCTGGACTGAGATTTGATCCCAGTACATACCAGTCATGACTCTGATAGCTTAACTACTACACCTCCAGGGCCGGTAATATTAGTTTACCCTGCTCTAATGTAAATGGGCCACTTTACTCGCGTAGGAATATGAAATGTTGTTTACAAACAAACATGGCCTTACACTTCTATTTTACAAAATCATGCGCCAAACGTACATACGCCAATAGCCGACGGTTACTTTTGTGCTGAGGGGTTGGAGGGGAGGTTCTTTAAAAAAATAAATGAACATAAAAAAAAAACGACGTTATAAAATTGATAGCTGAAACATTATTTTTAAGGCTGTGTTTGTACTGGTGCGTTTTACAACTAAACAATGTTAAAGTTGGACACTAGAATTCTTCAGTCAATAAATAAAATTAATAATTAACTAAACGTATCTTGATTATTGATAAGTATGATGACAGAAAAAAAAAATTACCTATTAGACATGTGATGAAGATTATTCCATGACAGTAGTTAAATTACTCAAACGATTATTCTTGCAGCTGAGAATAAGCAATGAATTTATTTAGCCTATTGTAATAAAACCATTGTAGTTATCTGTTTTCTTTCTCTTGTATATAGATTTTCCGTGTAATGTAATTCCTGAGGCTGTTGACATGCATAGCGTATATTACTTACTTTGTAAACAGAAACAAAATGGCAGTTATAGACTTTGTGTTACAGTTATATACAGCTAAGATCATTCATTTATATTTCACGTAAACCCATAAAAAATAACGATTATAGCTAATGTGCCTATATTTACCGTTGTCTGTATAAACTAGCATTGTCGTCATATTAACAAATGTTTTATTGTGTGTCGTTCCGCATTTAGAAAACTTTTAAGTGAACAATCTCCGCTTCTATTATTATTATTTTGATATATCTATTTAAAAAAGAGTTTTGCTATTATGAAACAACATGCCTACAAAAGTGAACGTGAATAAAGCGAAAAACTATACTATATCGAAATCTATGACCAAATACATATACACATTTAAATCCACATCTAAGTTAAGCACTGTAACATATTTGGTTTATGATCAAAGTTAGCTGTTCTAGGCACAAAGTCAACGTGGCTATTCTAATCTACAAGGTAACCAAAATAATCCTAAAAGTTGATTGACGAGGCGTGGCTGAAAAGTTCTAAGCCTAACTAATTGGTGGACTGCATTGACGGAATTGGTTGCTGATTATTTTTCAACATAATCAATAGTAAAAGCTTAATACATGCATAATAACAATATAGAATACACTAGAGAACATCTCACAATAGTATACCAATGCTGTCAGCTCTGTGAGTATTAAACCACATCGGTTTATTCAAACAACACAAATGTATTTAATTATTTTCATATGTAGAGTATTGACGTATTCTCTATTGTATTTTAACATTTGAATTGTTATTATATATGCATTAACCTTTTACTATTGATTCTGTTCACCATTCCCCACAATGCGCACACTATATTGTGTTAATTATAAATATGTTTTATTATATGTATGCCTATAAAATGTATATTTTTGGCAAATACTTTTGCATTATAAAACTGACCTCAAAGCATACACTCAAGCGTTAAACTATTACTATTATTATTATTAATTAATTGTTTAACGACCCCCAGCACACAAAGTAAGCATCGGCTATTGGGGTGTGATGCTGTGGTTAAATGATAAATATTTAAAATAAATCAGTGTACGGAGCCATGGTATTTGATAAACCATAAACAATATGATGATAGAATATATCAAGCGTTAAACAAAGTATATTGGTGGAAAAGATTATTTTAAACATTGCATGCAAATGATGATAACAATATAAAGACGTCAGTGGAATTGTTTATTAAAAGAAAAATCGAAACAATTTTGCCATCTTTAGTCTCGATTCATTTAAGTGGATAAGTGAAACAATTGTAAGTGTTGTCTTTTCTACGACGACAACGACGTCATACTGTGTACTTACTCCTACGTGTTTCTGTTTATACCTGTTTCTGAAAAACTGCAATTGGAAGATTAATGAAGCTTATATCATATTACTTCAGTGGATATTCATAAAGATATAAAAAAATTATATTATTGTACATAATTAATTTACATGCTGTATTAAATATGCTAATAAGCTTTACAATTTAAAGGTGCACTTTCAAAGTTACAAGTGACATATTTTGAATATATTTTTTTAAACAATTGCAGATTAACTGGGCCCAGTTGTTCAAAGCATTGTTAAGCTAACCATGAGGTAGATGAATATTTCTCTTTAAACTATCTTCATAGTAAGTTCAAATATACTTCCGATTTGATTATTTATGAATATTTTAGGTTATAGTAATCTAAGTTTAAACATATCACTTCAATAACTATTTGCAATGATTTATAATTTGGTTTAGAAATATTCAACTAACCCATGGTTATCTTAACCATGCTTTGAACAACTGGGCCCTGGTCTTTACAAACATTATAATTAATTTATATAAAATAATAATAATATATAAAAAAGTATAAAATTGTACAATAAAAATATAAAGATGTGTAACCACAGCATGGAGGGGTGATAGTGGGAAAGGGCGCAGGCTTTTCGACCGTGTCACTTATATCAATTGTTATCCAAGTTAGCTGTTTTAGGCACACAGCTCGACGTGGCTATTCTAATCGATAAGCAGCAAGTGATGTTTCACATGCACTAAGCAACAGACAGGATAACACAAACCATGGCCTTTGATAAACCACTCGTTGAACCCTGATCAAGTTTAAAATCATGACGGAGTCTAGGCTTTTATACTGTAAGAGTTGCTAATATTTTGATACAAATTATATAGTCAGAACTGTTTGGCACTAATACAGCAAATGACCAGAAAAAAGGGAGGTATGTGGGGCTCCCAACTATCGTTTTCTGCAGCTTGAAAGGTGTATATATGTACATGTTTATCGTGTTTACATCCAGAAAGGTTCAAACACGCTCCTCGTGGGGACACACCTGACACTAGTTCGGAGAATGTTCCCAAGGCGAGAAATCTTGAAAGGTGAAGTACAAAGATAGTTAAATAATAAATAACGTCTTTATAAGTGGTTTTAGGTTTATCAATAATCATTAAAAACGATTTGTTGGAGTATACCAATGCTATGATCAATTCTGAATCAATAATGGTGTAACAACTAATAAATTCAAGGCTCCGACGACTTACGAAATGATATAGGATGTATGTTAAAGGTAATATTTATAGGGCATCCGATAATTAAAATTATTTCAGTAATTAACAAAACAAATAATTATAACCATACACAGGAACCTCTGATTGTGATTCGGCGCACTTGCACTTCCGGTTTCAATCTCATGTGATATCGGTTAATTCCCATATATAATAGCCCTTTAATTACCTCAATTACTTGCACAGGACAAATTATAAATTATTTTAAATGTCTTGCTTCGACAGATATTTGAACTCGAAAACAATAAGCGTCGAGTTCATCTATCGCACAACTACATCACCAGAACCTATAAACATGCTGCTTATTGAAAAGAATAGCCTGTGTGTAAAGGATAGTTCAGGAAGTTTTTGTTTTAGGCTTTGAATCTTACTGAAATAATAAGTAGATAAGCAAAATAATCTTAAAAGTTGATTGACGAGGCGTGGCTGAAAAGTTCTAAGCCTAACTTTGGTGGACTGCATTGACGGAATTGATTGCTGATTATTTTTTAATATAATCAATAGTAAAAGCTTAATACAAAATAAAGTTAGTTTTATTTAACGACGCCTCTAGAGCACATTGATTTTTATCTTATCATCTGCTATTGGACGTCATTAAAAGCTTAATACATGCATAATAACAATATAGAATACAATAGAGACTATCTCACAATATTATACCAATGCTGTCAGCTTTGTGAGTATTAAACCACATCGGTTTATTCAAACAACGCAAATTTATTTAATTACTTTCATATGTAGAGTATTGACGTATTGAATGTAAATATATTATTAAACTTTAAATTATAAATCAGTAGACGTGGTCACAAATACATGGAGAGATAACTGTTCTACCCAAATATGCATTATAAACTGTTCAACAATAACGTAAAACAGCTAATTAAACTGAGTAAATATTTAACCACTGCTTCCACGCACAGAGCAGACAATTTTGGTATATGAGGTATTCTCTGTTGTATTGTATACATCTGTACACAGTAGCAGTAGTTAAATAAACATTGTTTGGGGTGTTGCTAAACAACCAGTGCTTTCCTTATCCCTTTAGAAGGACCACACATCTTAAACACATACGTGTATTGTGAAATTATTCAAATTGTTTCTCACGTTTAAGGATTAGCCTATGTAGTTATTATTTTTCTGTCATTAAATAACCTTCATTGGTAGTGATTAGCTGTCATCAATTAAGTTAGGGCATACACTTTACATTTCAACGCAGATATTTTAGGAAGAATACCGAAGTTGTTTAACTTCACGCGGCTATCGAAAATGCCGCCGTTAAAATAGCTTTATAATTAGTTTGCAGCAGAATTGTTCAGCCGTCGCAAAACTATAAATATATTATGCAGTGTGTTAATTTTTTTTAATGAAATTACCGTTGTAGTGTCACAGCAAAAGATTTAGCATCGGCAGTTAAGTGCAATCGTACATTTGAAGGGCTAACTTCGATGAAGTTCCTTTTAAAAAAAAGAATTCAGACAATAAACAACAACACCATTTTATGGTTTTTTAAGCGAGGCATTTAATTAGGATTTATTATTGTGTAAAAGTTATTACCATCTTCACAACTGAAACAATATTGCCATTTTGCCATCTATCTTTGAACACACATAACATGTTTGTTGGTCATTAACAAAGGAAACATTGTTTCATTCAAAGTAATCTAAGATCAGCCTGGCACAGATTCTGTGAGTCTTGACGTTTTCTTTCTAAACAAATGTAGGGCAAAATTATAATTCAGTATCTCAAGCGTGGTGCCTAAACACCGGAAAGAAAAGGAAAAAGGCAGAAAGAGGCCCCCAAAAAGGCGGAAAGAAATATCTTTCCGCTTCTTTCCGGTGTTTAGGCACCCCAGAATCATAACTTAAAAATAACACCATGTCCACATACATGAATGTTGGAGAAAGCGATTTCAGTTGGTGATACTTGATCACAGTGCGGTAGACAGTTTTGTTTTCCATTTTCAACAACATATAATATCTAGTCACTTTAATGCCAATGTCACAGTCCATGTTTATGAACAGGAACATTTATTATAAATTAATATATACATTCTAGTACTAAGCAATTTCTTTTAATTAGTAACTGGCTATTTATTATAAATGTGATATGCTGACTCAGAGTTGCTAAGCTGATAAGCTGGCAACACCACTGGTAACAATTAAAAGACGTTGTATCTTATGTAACATTGAAGTGCACTAATTAATCTTGATTGTATCTAGTTAAGAGTGTCCAATAGATAGTATGTACTAATTAACTAATTTGGCTTAGAACCTGAATACAGACATATTAATTTATTGTATCAACATTACATGTTAGTGTTCACAGTGATGGCCTGTTACACCTACAATAATACACTGCTATGTTGTGTATATGATTTAAATGAATTCCGTAAGCATGGAAAGTATTGTACAAGTGCGTAACACATTAACTGTTAAAGCTGTACTATATATTCTTAGGTTCTGAACCTTTCTGCCACCCCTTGTATGTATTATGTTAAAGCAAGTTTCTCTTTTCAACTTTCAGGTGTTACAACCCCAGATTACACTGGCACGAAATTCCTCATAACCTTCACTAAGAACTTGTATGGCACTGGTAATCTTTATGTCATGTTCTCGTCAGAACAGAACGCCACTGTCACCTTGCAGAATAATTTTGAAAATACATTAACAAATTACTCCGTACTGGGCGGGTCATCAGTCCAAGTAACACTTCCCAATAATAATTTGAGATACTCAAGCGACCTAATTGCTGAGAAGAAGTCTATGTACATATTATCATCATCACCAATCAATGTGTATTGTCTGAACTATTATTATAAGTCATCAGATGGGTACCATGTAATACCTATCTTAGCACTTTCTACAGAATACATAGCTGTTGCCTACCCAGTGAGTGGAAGTAACAAGCCGTGGATATTAGTTGCTGCTGTAGATGATGATACACATGTTAAATTCCAATTCAGAGTGGCTGACGGCGGTACATGCAGCACTTCTCGTCAACTAGGAAATGGTAATGAAGGTCTGTATAATTTGAATCGATTTGAAGTCATCGGAACGGACTGCACTGCTGATTTCACAGGGACTATAATAACAAGTAACAAACCAATATCAGTAGTTGTTGGTCACAAGTGTGCCAAAGTTCCCGTGGATAAAGATGGCTGCGACAAACTGGAGGAAATGTTACCCCCTACTATTTCTTTTGGTAACTCGTTTGTACTCTACGATCTTCATGGACGTGAGAGTGGGTCATTTTATCGTGTCGTCGCTAAAGACAACAGTACAAATATCATAGGCAGCACTGGATTAAACAATACTATTGACAGGGGAGATTTCTTAGAAATAGATACAATTATTACAGGTCAGCTGTGCATTGCTACTAATAAACCCGTACTCGTGGTTTTGATTGCTAAAGGAAAACGGGCTGCTGAGCCTAAAATTGGCATAGGCGACCCTTTCCTATCTGTTGTGCCATCAACAAACCAATATCTGCCTAAAACATTTGTAAATTACCAGTTCGTGTTGCCAGTCTCTTTTCAGTATTACGTTACAGTTTTGGTGCACAAGAACGACCTGAATAGTTTAAGCAAAGATATTCAAGATTCAGTTGTTAATATTCCTTCATGCGACTACAACGTGGCGACTTTGAGCCAGTCATCATTAGATCTTACTGTCAACGCTTTCAACAACGTTTCTGTTGCTGTCATGGTGTACGGACTGGGAATCGACAATCCTTTTGGATTCGGTTATAATCTTGGTATGTCTTTAGGTGAGTTCGCGTGCAATGTTACATTTATATTTATTATGTTCGAATTTGAAAAAAAAATTATGGTTACCAAAAATATGAACACACTAAGATATCTTTACTCGTTTTAAAAAATTGAAAAATAACATACCACCATTTCCTCTAACCATTTCAGATGTTTTCGAAATTAATGTTTGATTATATATCTACGTTGTATATCTATTTAGTGGAAGTGCCATTATTTTACAATTTGGTTATCCCTCTCCTTTTCTCTCGCTCGCAAGGTTTTCCGTTTTTTGTAAGAATTATTATGTTTGGGAAACATTATGTGGACGCCACTGCGTACTTCGTACAGGTATGTACGCGCCTGATTCGATGTCATGCGGAGAGCTGATGAAAGGTAAACATATTTTTTTGGCAGATAAAATCTAAACCACATTGAAATACGATGAGGTTTAACTCATTTATAGTAATAAAATATATACGTGTTATAAAAATCATATTTTTAATAAATTGGAAGTGCCACATTTAACGTAAATTGACTGTCATGTCGATTTTATGATGTTATATTACAAGTTTTACCTTTACCAACGCAACAATGCATTATGAAGAAAAATTAAACACTATAGTAATAGACTTGTCTATAACTCAAATATCTTACATCCAGCATATTCTTCAAATTTCAATCCTATTGATAAAACTAAAATGAATGAGATTAAAGCATCTACAAACAGTTATCATTGTCATCAAACATGAAACATTTTCAGCCGTTTTTCTTATAGATATGAACACACTATCGTTTATTTACCGTATTATCTTACGAAGTGGGGACATGCAATTTAAGGTACGATACATTGTATCCAGGAATCAGCAGCTGAACTGTGTTCAATATACCCCACTTTAGTTTTATTCCTAAGATCAACTAGATCATAATGATCTCACTTTAATAAAGTGTATACTTTATTCAGCCCTTCGATATATAAGCATTGTTATCAGCTCTTTACACTGATTTATTTTAATAAGTTTTATGTTGAACCAATGTATGACCCCCAATAGCCGATTTTTATTTTTTGTGCTGGGGAGTCGTTAAACAAACAAACAAATATAGGCATTGATTTGCATTTCATTAAAAATTGATGTCCACATAAACGTAATTCCAGTTGATTGGATACGTTAGGTGTCAACCAATACCGAACGACTGTTTTATCGAAAACAGATATATGCTTTATCCCATGTAGGTAAGTTCATATAAAAGAGTCCTTGCTGTTAAGTGGAGCGTAGCATATAGGTAGTGCTTCCGCTGAGATGAGATGGGTCGTCGGATCGATTCCTTTAAGAAATCTATTCAGTGCCTAGGGTTATTTCTCATTCCAACCAGTGGTACATGACCAATCAGATTTTGAGTTATTACAATATGTAACCTCCCACCACGAAATGAGTCTCAACTCGCGACTGCTATCAGAGCTACAGCCAAAAACAATCTGCAGGGCACTATCTGGCTTGTTTTATTATTTTCATTTATTTTTTTATTTTTGTTTATTTATTATTTATTTAAACAATTCAAGCCTTGTATTATCCTACAGCTCACTTACTTTGCTCCAAAAGTAATATTAAATATGTTATAAAATATTGGAAAGCTGGTGGCCGCCTGCATATCTTTCAACTTCATACACCCATAACTTCAAGACTGACTGCATTAGAAAAATGATTCAAGTATCAAAATGAAAAGCAGAATCTGAATGTTGTAACAATGGCAATAGCTAAAAACAGTCAAAATTCAAGTTGATTCATTTCGTAGTTGCAGGTCACATATTTGTTTAAAGAACCCCTGCACGAACACACATAAATTAAAACATAAATAAATAAAATAAATATATGTTGTTTTTTTATATTGCCAATTGGGGATCGTTTTTTATATTGCCAACTGGGGATCACATTTTTGTTAATTTATAATTAAATTAAATTTTAAAAAATGTATTCTCTTTCCCACCCCCAGTTTTTCAGACATGTATTCGTCTGGCAGAAACCCTGTTTTGAACAAGCTGTTTATCCTTATTTACTCTAGATACGTAACAGACCTTCCTTCCCATCTTTATTTCTTAAAACTGTTTATCTATATTTACTCTAGATACGTAACAGACCGTCCTTCCCATCTTTATTTCTTAAAACTGTTTATCCATATTTACTCTAGATACGTAACAGACCGTCCTTCCCATCTTTATTTCTTAAAACTGTTTATCCATATTTACTCTAGA